>JAHDVE020001469.1:0-25461 GCA_022606495.2 Halesus radiatus
TCTCATACAGAACCACTTCTCGGAGCTGGCGTAGGTATGCAAAACGTAATTTTTTTTAATTATTGTTCATTTTATAGTTTCTTTCAGTAAATCAACAGTTTAGGCTTAATCGGTTCAGAGACGTAGAAAATACAATATAAAACTATTCACGGATTTCCTCTACATGAGTAGCCTCTTACAGATTTAACAAAAGTAGCAGTAAATGTGTTTGTCCCATCGAACTGAATTTGGGCCTTTTTAATGTTGTAATACTCGACAGTCTATCCCACAAAGTTGATCCTTCTCACAGGTTTGTATTGCAACACATGGTTTTGGCCTGACGAGGCAACAGGAAAGTTTTTAAATTAGATTCTCCACACCATTATAAATAATAAACTTCATAATTGCCAAACATATTTTTTTAGTTTAAAAGCACAACAAAACACTTTTTATATAATAATTCATTAAAACTATTTTCCACTTGTTATTTTTTGACCTGGAACGGTTTCAACCTATCACGGCCATCTTCAGACTGGGACAAAAATTCTAAAATTATATATATACAATTTTTGGAGTATCAGAGGTGGGAAACTATGATTGGTATTGCTTTATATTACAAAATGTTGGTTTTTATTTTTAGAAACAAAATATCTTAAACCCTACAGTACGTAAAATCAGGATACTGACCAATAAAAATTATATTAAATCATAGTTTCCCACCCCTGATACCCCAACGATTGTAAAAATACCATAGTTTAAGAAAAGATTCTACCAGTCCGAAGTTGGTCGTGATTGGCTGTAATCAATCACGTCAAAAAAAGTTAAATTTTTTGTTATTTTTTTGTTGTTATTATAATGGAATTCTACCACGAATTGTCAATTTCATTAAGAGAAACTTTTTTAAATATATATCTAGTAGCAAGGCAAAGAAAAGGCATACTGCCCATTTAAATGTGATGTTCTTTTTAAAACTATTCAGGTCAGCTTTACAAATTTCCATCAAGTGAATTTCTTGGGTGACAAAATTGCACTATGCAAACTAGTCCTTGGTGGAATTTCCGGATCTAATGGGTGGCTCTTAGATTTATACAGCACCTTAAAGTTTTCTTGCAACTTTCCGTGCTACCGGAATAGCACCTTAAAAGCACTTAGCGTCGCCTTAATTAGTCGTTTAATACTGGGGATATGCAAGTGAATGCTTTTCTGCCAGCACTTACATGGCTTGTTTTTTTTTAATGCTTCCCAACGATGTTCACCTATTTGTTTTTACCACTTGAGTTTTAACATAATTAAAAACGTTTGTTATGTTATCAAATAAGAAACTTTATGTTTTTCTAAAACGAATTCTCATTTATTCCATAAACAATCGTAACGTTAATCTGTTAAACCTTTATAATACTGCTGTTTTTATTCTTCGATAATACTGTATTACCACAGACGCCTACATGATTTCAAATGTTAGTTAATGAAGGAGTAATTGGCGAATGAAATAAAATGCAATTACATCATGTAAACCATCATTTGTTTTTGTTTCTACACACGATTGGCCTTTGCGTGGGAAACGGTTTGAAATAGAAAAAGGGTTTTCGTGGAATATTTTATTTGTTATAACATTCTACTAAAAATATTATGAGCGATTAAGAAATATTGAACTCAATTAGCTCATTGAAGGGTAATAATTGATTCAAGTTAGATACTATTTTATTAATTTAGAAACCTTTTAAAATCTACTGCAAATTTTTCAAAAACTTTTACACGCTATTTTACGACCGTACCAAAGTTAACGTTTTAAATAGGTACAGGCAAATCAATTTAAATATATTATTGCTAGTGTTGTGTTGTACAGTATCGTCGAACTACAAAAACGGGCTTTCCAAACTTGTTCGAATCAGTTTGAATTACTTGCAGTCATCAGTTTGCATAAATATATTCTAACGTGCGCTCTTTAAAATGGTTTGCCTGGTACATACAGGAAAATCGTTTTAATACGTAATAAGATTAGATTTTATATACATCACATTTAAAAAAAAAACTTAAATAATTACATAAAATAATTGGTCTACTCACTTTATCTTCAAGATAAAGTACTTCCTGCAAAAAGAATTTCCATTCTTTTAATTATTCTACAAAACACGTCCCTCTGATAAAAACGTGCCTTTTAAATTTGAAGGGGAGATTTTTCGTGATTTCTTTCATACTTTGTCAACTGTTTGAATAGCAGTTAGTCAATACCCCTGGAACTAATTAAACGATCCTGTTTCTAATAAATTGGTTCAATTAAGAATTAATTGAAACCATCATTGCTCAATTCCTGAATTACCTTAATTTTATGTTTGAGGATTCTCGTTCTACTTCGCTTAAGCCTAGGAAATTATCTTTTTACAAGGCGATTAACGAGAGGCATAAGTAAGGGTGGAAGACGAGAATATTTAAGGTACGAAATTTGTGATAAGGGTTGAAACATGAGAAATGCTGTATTAATCTCCCGGTACCTTTAGAATTATTATTATCTGTCGACGGTTTACAGTTTTCGGTGACATAATTAAACTCAAGAATGCGGTCACCGTTGTTTTAAACCAACTATGCGCAATATTTTAGAATTCGTGAGGTAATTATTGTTACAATTTTCAAACGATATTTTTAGCAGGCATGATAATGTATTTTGCTTCATACATAGTGAGGGATATTCGAGAATGGGTTTACGTTTAAACATTTTCCATCGCAGCAATCAATAACTATTCAGCATTGCGAATAAATATCATACCAGTATTTACTATAACGACAAATATCTTAGGCTGGGCGATGAAAAATATTTAAACATCATTTACAAGGAGTTACAGATAAAACCACCTCTTTAACTGGTGTCTTTAGCAGATTATTATCTCTGTTACCAAAAAAAATGATAATGTCATAACCTAGAACAATCAACTACGCAATTGAAATCTGTAGAAACGCATATGAAATGTTGAGGTTATATAAAACAAGGTAAATACCTTTTTAATAATTTCTTCAAACGATTGGTATTCATTTTCTGGCGTCAATTAAAGTAAAAATATACTCAGTATTCACCACTTTATAAATATACATTGAAATCTACATGTTTCAAAAGCGACGCTTTCATCGTCAGTAATATAATAGTATTCATATATTCCTGACGATATGTTGATATATTATGAATTGATTTTTCGCGATTTGAGAGGCACCTTTAACAATTATTTGGGGGCTAACGGTGATTTAAAAACAGTTTACCCCGTCCCCTTTGAAAATATAATGAAATATAAAATAAAAATTAAAAAAATATATATATATGGATTATGGTGGACTTTAAATTAAATTAGAAACGACCAATTTTCGTTGAAACACAAATTTTCTGTACATAATTTAAAACATCTACCCGGAAAAACGTTTTTTTTAATGTTCTGATTTTTTTAATTTTTAATTATTATATTTACATAGCAAATATGATAATTTAAAAAGTACGATGAACCCGCAAATAATTCTCTAAGTTGCCTCTAAAATTATGAAAATTGATTTTTTTTTCATGGCGTATACTTCATAATTTAAAAGAAAAATAAATGAAAATTCTTCTCATCCGTACTTGATATTTACGAAATCTTAAATTAAAAAAAATATATCAATCAGTTTGGATGAGTATTTTGGCCTCAAAACCTTATGTTTGAAACAGGCAGCGCAGCCGTTCCTCTTAAACCGGCCATATAGGTTTGGTTCTTCAAAATTGACATTGTTAGCAGATGGAATCTTTAAAAAAAATGATCTGACGAATGATGAGAGACCAATGTCTTGTACTTTGATTTTTAGCACTGTCTCTACTTGATATTTTTGCAACAGTTTCCATCGCGCAGTTTTTATTGGAAGCATAATGCCATTAAATAAAAAAAAAAAAAACTGTTCTGTTTACCCACTATTATCTTGAGGACATACGCCTCTATGTGATTTGATATTAAACTACATCGGTCGTGCAAAGATGGTGTCAGGCATATTTTTCAAATGATAAAATAATTGCGTGGCCTTCAGGATGAATGAAAATCATGATAGATTGTGAATTAGCGTAATGCATATTTCGCTCATCCTGAAAATTTACTACTGTCGATGATAACGGATCAATCGCCTACCACTAAATAACCTGGAATAATACGTATATTAAAAGCCAAACATGAATATATATATAAATATATTTTTTACTTTGATTACTTTTATTTTTAGACACATATTTTCAATAATGTGACGTAATTTTAGAACCGTGGGTAACGCGTGAGGATTTTTATGGCTCGAGATATATATCGTTCTGTGGCACTCAAGTACAATAATGTATCGGAACGATATATCGTTCGGTGGCACCTAAAGGGTTAAGAACTAGATATAAGACAAAAAATTCTATTCCGCGGCGGCCAACCCTAATGTTCGTGCAGTTATTATAAGCATGTTTTGAATCGTTCTTTAAAATTAACCAAAAATAATAATAATGAATAAAATTAACTAATAATATTGTAATCGAATATCGCAGTTAACAAAATAATTTTAAATGATACTTTTATAATGACCAAAAGGCCCATATCCTTGAATACATGTACCCCAATTAAGCTAGGGGTAAGGCTACTTGAACGGTAGTAATTGATGATTATTAACGTCGAAGGATAAAACCACTTCAAACAGCAGACAAGTTCCTTATTTCAGCATTTTTCATTTGTCAAATAAATGTCTATATTTTTAAAGCCTTTGTTTACAAAATACATTTATTATTAATATTGCGAAGGGTGTTTCGTAACCATTAACATCAAGACAGAATTGTTGCATTCATTAAGGCAGGCTCTGGTTGATTATTTCGTTACTATATTAGGAAAGGTTGTGTAGCACTGAGCTCTGAAAAATACCATGAATCGGCGTTATGGGGGAGAGGGATGTCGGAGAGGAATTATTAATTATTTCGAAATATTGATAGTATTATTAAGCAATACGATAAATATAATTTTTTAAATAGAAAAATATTTTATATAGTTACATAGGCTTAGCATCAAAATCTAATAAGAAATATTACTTTTTCGGATCGTCCTATTGTATGTTTGACAAAATATTTAAAATACGAATATGATTTTTAAAGTGGAGAAAAATATTTTTAATCCTTTCTCGTTACGTTTTTGTAACTAAACTTAACCAAAAATTTGTAATCCGCATTAAAAAAACATTAGAGTTACGTATTGTTTATGAAAAAATTAAACTACATACTGTTTTTTTTATATGTATTTTATCAGCATGTTGAAGAAAAACCTTCACAGCCTTTTTTAAGGGTATTCAACTTTTTAAAGGTTTTTGTAAAACATGCGTAGAACGGTCAGAAATGTGTAATATTTCTGATTTTATTTTGATAAATGTTAAGCCCATGCAAATTAAAAAAAACGTAATTAATATTTTTCTCTTTAAAAACACCGTGTTTATCGTATGGCAAAATAATATGATCATTATTTTGAATTAATAAATAATGACTCTCCGACGTCCCTCTCCCCGTTAATTAACGTAGGTGTCTATCGTTTCAAATATAGGTACCTACTGTAGGTTAAGTTTTTTTTTCCAAAGATTTTACAAAAGCGCTGTTGACGTAACACTGGTAGGATAAACCGACAAGGTTAATACTTGTCGATATTTTAAATTATGTACGGCAAGCAGATGGGGTACAACTTTTTTTTTCGATCCCCTTTAGCCCCCAAATAATTGTGGGTGCCTCTAAAATCGCGAAAAATCAATTCCTTTAGTGGCCCATAATTCATAATGTAAAACAAAAATAAATAAATTACTTATAATCCGTACTAGATATTTATTAAACCTTTTGATAAAAAAAAATCATTTGGTTTAGGCGAGCATTTTGGCCTCAAATTCAAAATTAAGTTTTGTATGAAACAGGGTCTGTGTAATTTTTTTTTAATATTAATTATGTCGCTGTTTTTTCTACTGTATTCATAAATATAAATTAGTTCAAAAAGTGTTTAAATCTTATGATAAACCTGGTAAGTAAGACTAGTGCTTGAAGTTTTCTTGTATAGTTATATTATTAATGCGAAACACGTAACAAGATTTTTCTGAAAAATACAGAAACTGTGAATAATTTTTTCAACGTATTCTCTAGGCTTCCTCCGCTTGAATACTAATTGCCAAATTACGTTCAAAGGGAAATAGTATTTTTCCTAGCAAAAATCAACTACTAAGTTATTTATAAATCACTGAGATTAAAACATTATAAATGACTAACTAAAGTTAAACCTTTTCCCAGAACACTCTCAAATATAATTTAAATTGGCCAACATTTTACGATTACTCTTGTATTAAATTTGCTAGTTTAATTACATCATTACTATAACGGTTTCTTTGATATTTCTCTCTCGTGCATATTTATTATTTACTTTGTGAGGCAGATTAATAAAATGAACGTATTTAAGGCAAATAAATTATACAAGACACAAATGTTATTACATTATACAGAAGCAGAGGCGTGCCATCCGCATAGGCACATAAGCACTGCCTACCCAATCTTATTCGCATAAAAAAATAATTTAACATATCAAAAAGTTATTGTAAGAAATCAATCTTACCCTATAAAAAATATGCGCGAAATACCCATCATGAAATACCCACACCGTCCGCACTACTATGACGTGTCAGAGGCAGGAACTAATTATGCAAAACGGTGTACACGCCATATTCAAATGTAGAATCTATTCTATACATCCAAACGTACATGTGTACGCAATGCGTGTCAGGGGACGACTAGCTTGTGTCAGTGTCAAAAAAGCAATGATTTTCGGCAATACCACCAACCGTAGCAATCAGCACCATCTGTTGGTGTATCTATTAATTAGAACAACTTCAATAATGAAAAATGATAATATCTCATTGTCTTTCTTTCAAAATAGTTTATTTAGCGGAAAAGGGAAATATTATATATATACAGTAATAGGCTTGTAATGTGTATAAACAAAGCGGTTATTTAGATATTATAGTGGCTTAGGTAATCCCAACCAACAGGTTACAAGCCAGCAGCTTAGTCATTCCTACCGGTGTTGTCTGGGGAAATTATTTTATATATCAAATTATTCGTTGTTTTTCATAGTGCCTACTCTGATTACAAACTTTGTGCACGCCAGTGTACACAGGTACTTAAAAAATATTATTATTGGCCGAAAATTTTATTAGTTTTACGCGGAAGTAAATGATAGCAGAAGTCGGGCACGCCCAAGGAAGGCATGGTACGATCACGTAAATAAAATGATTGAGTCAGGCAATTCCAAGAGTCAGAACAACAGAACGTATTGGACGATATATGAATATGAATGAAGCAAGGAGTGTGTGCCGAGACAGAGTTGTGTGGAGGTCTATCCTCACTGCTTACCCCTGGAGGGGAAACGAAGTAATGGTTGGTGCTTTTTCTAAAGTGAAGTATTTTTATTTAATCGCGCAGAATAAATAAATATATATATATATATATTATTTTTATAAACAATGATTATTAGCCTGAAACACTCATCCAAATTGAAAAAAACCTTTCCGAGCAAAGATAAATGTCGCCGACAGGACTCGAACCTGCACCCTTCTGATGTCCGGTCAGATGCTCTACCGTTGAGCTACGTCAACGGTTAAGTACGTTTTAAGTTTTTAAGAACTTTAGTTTATCAATTAATAAATATATATATTATCAAATCACGTAATCGTATAACTTCATACGCACTGAACATAAAATCATCAGAAGTGTGATTTATACTGATTAAAAGAGTATTAATGTCGCTAATATTTATAAGAAAATACGTCTCCTATGCCTCAGATAGACCAATTATTTTTTGCAACTGTCCAAGAAAGACTTGTTGATATACCTAAAGTTGATTACTCTATATGTTTTATGTACTTTTCCATATTTTTGTATACGCATCATAACCACTTTCGTCACTTGATAAATTATTGTTGGCCAAAATAGTATAAAAAATAACTCCGTAACAACTATGGGTCGTTCTCATTCATATCACTCTATACAACATGGTGCCAGATGTGTCCAAGTGATAAATATTGTGAATAAGTAAGAACTTTATCACCAAAAAGTCAAGTAAAAAAAAATACATATAATAATTCTTGTGCAATCATTCACAACCCATAAGGTAGCAAATGGATACAAGGTTGAAAAAAATGTTTAAAAAGCTTAATTAGGTAAAGTTAGATTAGGTTTTCGGACCAGTTTTATTTTCGTACTTTTAATGACTGTATCATTTTAAAAAGTATACCAATTTGTACGTGTCTTTATTTAATGGGTCATCGTCCACAACACTCTTCTATCGGATATACTTATATTATGGTTATACCAGATTTCTTTTAACGACAGATTTGAAGGTTTTTGTTGGTCTTATACTTATATAGAAGGTAGGTTGATCACAAGCCGTAGAATATTTTTGATATATTCGGGTAAGTTTTTTTGTTATCATGGTCTATGTTTTTCGATCTGGGCAGAAGATAGTGCTCGTCGTAAGTCTGCCATCCGTAAAGAAACCTATCACCTTTAATTCACCACCCTCAAACTAGTATTAAAATACAACCCTCTCCTTTGCGGATGATCAAAGGCGCTGAAAGAGTGCTATTGTTTCCTTTTCTACCCTTATAAAACAAGGGGATGGAATAAAAGCCTTCCCCCGGTCCCGGTCCCGGCCCCGCATCTGCAGTAATCGCTTGGAAAATCTTCTCAATTTTACGACGCTCGTTATTTTTGATGAAGCAGACGCCAGTAATAAGTATAAAGTAACCAGACATGAAGAACAGGCCAATCAGAAGGCCCTGAACAAAAAATAATGTTTGTTAGCTAGATTATTTTAGTACCATCTGTATAGAGTAATTAATACAATGACAGACATCATTTGAAATAGATGATCAGTATTTAACACACGAGATTATTCCCTTCTTGCCGGCGCTGACAACTGATCAGACATATCTCTAATGATTTCAATACCTCTGTAAATATACTAAACGAAGAATTCATATTTAAGGCGTTCCTCAGCAACACATTTATCTTTTTTTGATAAAATACTTAATTGTTTATCAATTGCAAGGGAAAAAAAAATTAAATTTTGAAAAATAATTATTAATATGTTCCCATGTATGTATGCGTCTGTTGATAACTGGTGATAAGTGGTGCGGTAGTGAGCGAGAGGAAAACTCGGGGAATTTTCTAGCCCCGTAAGGAAAGGGTGAAACTCGACTATAAATCATAAGCTCTTTTTTTTATTCCACACAAAAGTGCCAACTGGCCGAAGCCAGTGGGTCTATGATTCAGATTTTTCACCAAATACAGTTTAAATCATTTCGAGTAACGTTTCGATTCCGAATTCAGGCATTTCATTGAGGAAATACTGAGTGTATTTAACACAATAACTAGTAAATTGATTCATTAAGTCGTCTGAGACAAAAAAAAGGTTTTTTTACAGTTTATACGAGCAACGAAAATTTTATTTCTTAGGAGAAACGGTTTGGACAGCCTGGTATAACTGTTTGTAGACCTGTATTTTACAAGTGAAATATGTTTGTGCTGTCTTGGCTTCTGTGGCGTATTTTGCAGCGAGAAATTGAACGAAAAAAAGCAATTTTTAATCAGAGCAGCGATTCCGAGAATTTTAAAGTTGATTAATAGGTTATTTTTATTATTATTTTTTTTTAATATTTATTTCTTGCTAAAGCAATCCCGATGAGTTTCAAAACTCATTTTAGGACGGGAGGAATTTACAATACATAAGTAGGAGATAGTACATACAATTTTACATTGACAGCAAAATATCAAAAATACAAGTTTCACATACAAACAGAAATAATTTTATAAGGCCAAGTTAAATAGAACAACACACAAGAGAATAATTACAAGTAAGCAAGTTATAATTACTTTACAAAAATAGCCTCTTTTATGGGGATCGGAAGGTACTAATTAATTAAATATTACATAAATTCAGGGGAAAATCTCTGCTTTAACAGAGAAACTGCAAGTTTCCTTCTGCATTAGAAAACAAATATTTAAAAAATAGAATTATTTGTACAGAGTTAATCAAATATAGAATCAGAAAAGACTAAGGTGATAAAAAATATGTGCAAATTTCTACATACAACAGCGAGATGACGTTTCTTTGATCGATTTTAGTGAAAGGGATTTTTCTAAAATCACCGTTAATTATAATTAATTTTTTGTTGGTATTTGGAAAACTAAATGCGAAATTATTTTCCAATATTCATACATCCGGATATTTTTGTCATACAAAATGTTGAAACTTGCAAATATTGTGACAGGAATGGAATTCAAACTTATTGCACCCTTTCATCACCATTTCAAAGATATTTTCTCCAAGTTTCAAATGCTCGCTCCGTTTATTTCGTACGGTTGTGTAGTGGGGTTGCAAAACCCGTGCTGGAAATTTCTGCTGGTTTTGTTTCATTCCCAAAATGTGTTTGAAATACATTGAAAGTAACTACAACATAAATATTTTTCGGTAAATATCAAAATAAAAAAGGTGTTCCAAACATTTTTTCACAACTATCTTCAGATTTAGAAAATTTTCTGAGTTCTTGAGCACATCAGTTTAAATTATCGACTGTTATATTACTTGATAATTTCTGGCATATTCATTTTTATCGAGATAGTAGAAAGCGGATTTTTTTTTGTCGGCATAGAAAAAAAAAAGAATTTAAAAATATACTTAATATTCACCACTTTATAAATATACATTGATATCTAAACAATAACAAGTAAATATTCAATCACCTTTCGCTTATTTATACCCCTGCACGTAATAATCGTTTTATTAAACAACCCTCCCACGGCTCATATCTCTTTTCAATCGTAAATCTCTTTTATCATAATCTTTTATTCCGGCGCAATCGAGGCAATTTAAATTCGAATTAATTTATCGATATAATACCTTGAAATATTGGCAAATAATTCCAATCAATTCAAGACTAGGCACTTCCAAGTACTAGGAATCGAGTTTGACCTTTGAAGGTGTTTACCCCGAAGTTCTATTCGCTTACAAATAAATCAGAATAAAGAGATTCTTGCTTGTGTAGTGGCATAATGGATGGTTAAAACAATAATTATTATTTACCTTTTTAACGCTTTACGTTCGGATGCAAACAAACCAACATTAAACCAAATCGCTCTCCTTCATTTCGTTCCTGGTCGAAGTATTCTTATTATTGTAGTATTTTTATTATTGTGACAGCTGTTTCGGCGTTCAAGGCCGTTTCCAAACTGCGGTAAATCCATATTGTGGTGACTGATTTATATAAAAAAAGTAGAATCTACAAATTAAAAACCTTTCCCTTTGTAACTTCTCTGTGGCATGCACTTATACATTATTATACCTTCATATATATTAAAAATTTGTTACACTTATATACCAACTATGCATTTTGTTACACTTATATACCATCATGTTATTTTTTTTTAAAGTTCTGTGCACATAATCATTTTAATGTTAAAATATGTAAAAGCCCTTTGGGGCGTTAATGAATAAATAAATATGATTTTATTCTAATTTGGACGGGTTTTTAAAAATAATGATTTATTATCGGTCAAACCGATTTAGTTAGAAAATAATAAAAATTCTCTATTCCGTGAGGTTTTCACATTTATAATGTGTTTTCTCGTATTTAACTGACAATGTTTTCACAATTGATTGATTTAAACGTATTATATTATTTTGATAATGTGAACATACTGAGAAGCGGTGAATATATAATTTTCCTTACTTTATTAATTAATGTTATATTAGGATCATTCGTTCGTTTATTAATTTCTAATTGTTTAAGTAAATTTAATCTAAGACCCTTTCTTTCTATATGTAAGAGTTTAGGTTTATTGTGGTCAAGCGGAACGTGATTATTTACTAAGAGATGTTCTGCAATTTTTTTAAAGTTTAAGTCTTTTATTTTTATAACATATTATATGTTCTTTGAATATTGTTGAGAAAGCCCCTCCCGTCTGCCCGATGCTGAAACAGCTGCCACAATAATGAAAAACTAAAAATAGTTGCAGAACTTAATAATAACATTAAATTTGATTAAAATAAAAGTTATTTTGTTTTAATTGAAAAAAAAAAAAAATTAAATTTGAGTTACTTTAAATATAAACAAGAATTAAATCTTGTTCTACGAATTAAACACAAAAACAATTAATACTTATTTTATATTTTTTTTTTCCTTTGCTAATGTTCTTATGCTTTCCATATAAAGATAACCATCTTCTTCCTAGTATGACTATTAAACAAATTCCATTTATTTTCAATCGGATTTTGCTCCAGTGGTAAGGGGACAAATAATGCAAAACGAATTTATTTTAAAATAATTCATCGAATTAATAAATTAAAATTTTTAACCCTGGAATGGGGCGTTAAATTGCTTTTCCTAAGCATACCAGGCAGAAGAGAGTTCGACTGTAATTGTGTTGATATTTACTTGAATTACCGGCCAAACCCAGGCAATATCGGTTTAGAGTTACAAATGATTAGTAAAATTAAAACATACATTTAGATTAAACGCCAACACGTACGACAACCGCGACGATAAATATAAACGACAATATTCGAAGATTATGATAAACGTCGCTAGCGCTCATTATTTTATGACTACTGCGGAAAGAGGGGACTGTCGGCAAATGTTCTAAACTAGATCGAACCAGTTTGAAACGAGCTCGCGATACTATCGGTGCGCACCATAGAACTAATACTCTTTGGTGCGCACTAATACATTCAAACATGCTCTCTTTAAAATGATTTCCCTGTAATTCACGCTCGACAGCATTCGCTCATATTTGGTCCTCTGAAATAAATTTGTAATTCGATGGTTCTTAAGCCAAACATTTCGTCTAACACCAATTTAATGGTGTATTTCTCTAAGAAATGCGGTGATCACGCTGGTTTCCGTGTCAATGCAATTGCCCACGACTTACAGAGACTGACTGCGCTACGGTGGTAAGTGCCGCATGTTTCTACATACGATACCCTTGTTAGTTCAGTCTGCGGAGAATACAAGGTATACTTTATACAGATATCTTACATAATATAATATATTACGTTATTTTTACCAAAGAGGAGAATGAGCATTCAAAGTTAGTTATGAAGAACGAAAAACTATATGTTTTCTTTAATTTTATTAAGATTTCTGTTTCTGTTAAATTTGATTTTCAAAAGTATATATATAGCCTTTTGGCTAATTTAATTTTTTAACAGGAAGTTATTTTACAAAATATCTTACAGGTTTGAAACCTTCGTAAACAAGAATGCATTTGTGAGGGTCGATAGTAGTGTTCAAATTAAATTGACAAATGCTTACTCGTCAAGGGCTAAGTATATCGCGATAGTAAAATATTTAATAATGCAAGGATACAGTGCCATTCATTCTGCCTCGGTTCCACGATTCCAACTTCATCCACATTTATTTTAATTTTTTTACTATCTGGGTAATATTCTGTCTACGTTGAGATCCTCAGCCCGTTCTTCAATCCACTAGCACGTCACATATTTTCCAGAAAATCTTTTTTCCATCCATTTTATCTAGAATAATAACTACCTAGTTGTTGTAATCTTATCAATTTTTTTGATATTAGCATTGCATTTTATTCCGATTTCCTCATTCGTAATTCATTTTTTCTTGATTTTCCCAATTTCAAGCTTCTCTATCTTATTTTATAACCGATTTAGTTGGAAAATAATTACCGATAATAAAATTTACCGAAAATAAATGATTATTTTTAAAAACCCGTCCAAATTAGAATAGAGTGGGAGTGAATCAAATCATATAAATAAGTCATCACAATGTGGATTAACCGCAGTTTGAAAATGGTCTCGAACACCGAAACAGCTATTACAATAATAAAAACTAAAAATACTTGCAGAGCTTAATAATAACATTAATGAATTTCATTAAATTTTGAAAATTTTATCTTGAGTCTACGAATTAAACACAAAAACAATTAATTAATTCTCTATCTTATCTAAAAATCTTTTTCAAAACTCCGATGCAAAAATGACCATTACTGACAGTGACTTCTCTAATATATTTTTTAAATTAGATGAAAAATAATTATTTAAAAAAATCTTATTTAAGTAATTCTAATAAAATTATTACTTTACAAACGTTTTAATACAATTAAAAGGAAACAGAGTAAAACGCTGTTATTGAAGAAAGGCTTCATTTATTTCCGTTCCTAGTAAAGCGATTTTAGTGCGTTAATGTAGCTGAAACGATAGGGCAAGTTTTAATTACAAAATGTCAGAATTTCAGCTAACAATATCTGAGGCCTTAACTACTCACCGTAGATTCTCCAGATACATATTTATGGTTACAAGTTATTCGAGGAAATGTATCATTGTGGCCGCAAATGTAACGGAAGTAATACTCGCCGAGAAGGCTTTCAAACTTTCACCAGAATTCCATTTAATTTATTCAAGTTGCTTAGTTGTTGTTATTCATCTTTAGGACGAGTGGATAATGGCCAAAATAACAGGAAATTTGCTTCTACCGAAAACAAAGGGATGATTAGAAAGATTTTAAATGAAATTATTTTGATACTGCTAACAATTTAAGGGATAAATATATCAAGGAAAATATTCTGCATTGTTTAAATTCATACCTAAGGGAATAATACCCTTTCAAATTCATATGATTTTGATTATTCAAATACTCGTAATTCGATATTTTTAAATAAAATTTTATAAAACGAATTAAATAATGTTAAGTTCTGCAATACTTGTTTTGATTTTTAAAATTAATAAAAAATGCTTTTTGAGAAAAGAAACAGGCATACATTATGGTTCATCTCTTCTTGTAGTATTTCAAGGTTCATTTCACACTAAATATCGCTGTGTTGGTAGAGCACTCTTTTTTAAATCCCATCTGATTAGATGTTAATTTGAATACCGTACAAGAGTCCCAACTGTCTGAAGGCAATGAGAGGTGGTATCACCAATAGGGTATGTTGTGATGTTAAAAGATATAGGGAGGAGAAGACGATGTGGAATAGGAAGTTGGGGAAGTACCTGGCTATACAGATCTGGTCACCAAACACGTTTAAAACCATTTCAAGCTAACGTTTTATTTCTGAATTGTGGTGTTTCATCAGGGCGATACTGAGAGTATTTTCCACTCTAGAACGTGCCACAAATATACCTACTATAGATTTTTTTAATGAATTTAAAGAGAAACAGTATAAATTACTTACGCGTCCCAAGGATTCGTGGGCGAGAGCCGTACCCCTTCACTACGGAGGTAGTTAGTTTTTAGAATAATATGAATGATAGTAGCAGCATGCTCTCGCCTTCACCACCCAAATTCCTACAGTTCGTAGAAATTATGCTTTATTGAAAATTATTACCATAAACTTTTAAAATGAGAAATAATTATTTTGTACTTTCCATAGCAAAATATTTTTTCAACTTAAAACTAGAGGCGAAGTCTGTTTTATCCCATATTTGTATATAATTACCTACAAGTGCTGTGGTCTTTTGTATATTTTCATTCAATAACATTTATTTCTTGGAATGCACTGAAAAACATGAATTATCCGTTTGAAAAGAGCCTGAAAACAAATAACAACATTTTTGGCATAACCGCTTCCAACTGTCAGTTGTCATTGGGACCATAGCATCCATCGATTGAGGTATGTATTTTATTTTTATTGATGGATCGTTGTCCAATAACACAAAAAAAAGAACACGAAATGAAACAAACAACTTCTACAAACAAACAAAAAAAAACATGTACGAAATAGTGGTGGGCGAAACGGCTCGGTTTAGTGGGCCGGATCATTAAATCAGCTCTCTGTAAAGACAATCCACATGAAAACTGGACGAAAAAAGTATCGTGTAAGAACGTCTTAAGGACGTCTTTATGAGGGCTAAGGGAGCGAGGGTGAGGGCATGGTACGGGGGGACGCGAACCTTCGTTCAAATGAACCGGATCACCGAACCGGTACACTACAAAGAGCTGATTTAGTGCTCACTAAACCGAGCCGCTTCGCCCACCACTAGTACGAAATACATGTATGAAGCAATAATAGGATAAAAATAAACAATTCAGAGAATATTCAAGTTAAAGCCTGAACAAGGTTTTGGTAGACTCCATGATTTTAGACATTCTAAATGATAATCTTGGAGTTTTAATTTCGTAAAGCCTGACAAATATCTTTTTGACTGGTATCAACATTTTCAAGACCTTGAGTTACCTTGAGTTAGCTTAGCAAGTCTGTAATAATATAGTGAGGCCGAATGGAAGGTGAGAGGGAAGAAGGTGGGGAGAAGGAAAGTTGTGAAGTGCTGGATATGCAAATGTGGTCACTAAACACGGCTTTAGCCATTTCAAGCTACAATCACCAGGTTCGGCCAGACCCCCAGGAGAGGCACTGGGCTGGGATAGGGGCGAGCACACCGCGAGCCGCACTCCATTCACCGAACCTGACCTCCGAGAAGCCGGATTACAGGAGTTGCCAAACCCCCAGTCAAGATAATCAGAGTGGAAGATACTGTCATTATCGCCCTGGTGAAAGACCACCATTCAGAATTGAAACGTTGCTTGAAATAGCTTTTAGCCGTGTTTGGTGACCAGATCTGAATGGCCAGGTATTTCCCACCTGCCTCTTCCCCTTCTCCTTCCCCTCCCCAATACTTTCAGCCCCATAACATTCCCCAATTGGGAATGCCATAGTCTCACTGGCTCCAGACAGTTGGGAGCAGTTGGGACTCTTGTGCGGTATTCATATAAAAAAAACCAGGGTGATATTGAAAGACTGTATCTTTTGTATCGTTGTGTATTGGAATTTGTGGTACAAACCCTATATTGTAGTCCTGTTAAAATCCAAATATTTTTACTTTATTCTATAGTAGATTTTTATGTTATTATTTACAATTGCATTAAATAAGTGCATTTTTAATAAGTCGAAAGGTTTATGTTCTCGAAAGGTAATTGAAATAATAAAGAAATGTTTTTTTATTGTGACTCACCGGATGAAATTACACGACGGATTGACATTTCCTGTTTTAGTAGACCTTAAGTATTTGTACCGTTGAAACCTTGTTAGTGTTGTCATATACTGCTGAAAAATGGCGTCTGATCGTGCACATGACATGGCTATTTGAGAGGGTTGAATCATTGGGGAGAAATTTCTCAAAAATGGTTAAAAGTCAGGGAGAAAAGCTATTAGGTACTCATAGAAACAAGACCGCCTTAATATTTTATTTAGGCATCTAAATAGTCATTGAGGAAAATGTATTGCACTCACAAATAATAGTACCAGCAAATATAAGGAACTACATATTTATGTGCTTGGGTCCTGCAATTAGAGTTTACAAATACAGTACACAGTTAGGTTTGTCTAATACATTGGTGCACACTCTTCCGGAAGGTGTGTCCTTACGAAACGAAACTGAAAAATAGTTGATAACTGGTAAATAGCAGATAACTGATAAATAGTTGATAACTGATACATAGCAGAAAACTAATAAATAGCAGATAACTGATAACTAATAAATAGCAGATAACTGATAAATAGCTCATAACTGATAAATAGCAGATAATAATAATAATACTTGGACGATTTATATAGCGCCGCTTTTGTGAAAAATCACCTCAAGGGAGATAACTGACAAATAACTGATAAATAGCAGACAACTGATAAATAACTGATAACTGATAAATAGCTGGTAGTAAATAATTGATAACTGATGTGTTAATACTCAACTAAATGTTGTTGAAAAAAAGATATGAGGTAATCACATATATGTACCACTCAGGTTAACTATAGATTACATATTCAAAAGAAGAAGGTGTGTTTATGCAGAATATTTTCAAAATGGAAAACACTAGCACGTACCTACATAAGAACTTTATTATTTAGATATGTTTTAAAGAAATAAATGTTGAAATGAAATAAAATTTTCAAATGAACATTTCTTTGTTTAGAGATAGTAATAGTCATCACAAGGCATTATTATCACTGCCAAATAAATTATGGCACCCAAACGACAAGCAAAAAATTACTACTTTCTAAAAGAAAGAATCCCGAGCAGGGCCGGGTACACATCAGCTAATTTGGAAATAAAACGCTACAATCAAAATAATACACAAATTATTTTAAATCTGATACTTGAAAAGGTCATGCACGGGACAAGTATAATAAACACAAGCTCTGTAATATTTTCTGGCAGATGTAAATTATTAATTAACAAAACCTTATCCATTTTCAACTGTAAATAAAGATGACCATCGAGCGATTATTTTCGAATAATCCGTACCGATACACCATTAATTGCATAACTAATTATATCCCAAACCTTCATCGAAATACGATTCCATCTCTCGTTTTAATTTATCATTTATCAAACTGAAACCACGCTTCATTAATTCAAACAGCTCTTAGACTCGCGTCTGCAAAGAAAGTCTAATAGTCAATTAGTCAATGGTTGCAAAATGTATACGTAACGAGAATATTATTAATGAAAAGGTGGGGGAGCTTTCCGTATTTACAGATTATATATCATCCAAAGTTATCTCTAGTCAGCCTTATAGCATCTATTTAATAATATTTGCGTTAGATCTAGTAGGTACCTATTGAAATTTATTAATACAACAGAATAGAGAAAAGGGTTTGACAGAGATCTGAAATGACTTGCGGCTAGAATATCAAACATTTTATTCGGTTACAACAATACAGTTTCTCCAGACTTGAAATGATCAAGTACCCTTTATGTAGATTAAAGGTTTAAAAGGTTTACTAAGAAGGCCCAGATCGTTAAAGATTGAAGCTTTGTAGGCCATCTGGCAAAAAAAAAACAATGATTGCTAGATGGTAGACCAACAACGGTAATTTAATGTACAAATTTTCAATGCGTGTACGCTTGTTTCATTATTACGCATTATCTCAACGCTAGAATAGAGTACAGGGTCGAAGTAAACACAGTGAAATATAGTTTTTTCACACTAATAATGTGGTACACTTTAACTTGACCTCCAAGGTCACCGGAGGGAGGAAAAGGTTAAATTGATCTTGAAAAAACGTAATGGGAACAAAAATGGAGTAGTTGAATTCAGTGGTAAAACTTTCAAATTTTGAGCTCGGTGCTACGAGTTCGAACACCCCGATGCTATTTGGTTTTAATCTACGATACAAGCCGAGGAATTGAACTCACGACGCCTGGGTGAGACTCAAACGCAATGCCAACTCAGCCACTGACCGGACTATTTATTTAGGTAATTTCAATACTAAAATTTAGAATGCTCGGAGCGTATACTAGGACGCTTTATCTTTATAGTGGGAATATTTTGAGGCAAATGGGTATGTGGGGAGGAAGGAGAGAGTTAGGTAATCCGGGTCACTTGACACAGCTCCAGTCATTCGAAGTAATATGTCAAAACAAAAACCCAATTAGAATGTTTATTAAGGAAACGTACATGATTGAATTTGTGCGTATATTTTTTCAAATTTTGATGAAGCTACAAGACAACTAAAATAAATTAAAAAAAAGTAAAAACTCGTCATTCTACGCCTTCGAGACATTATTCCTTGCACTAGACTCACAAACAATGAATTGATTTTCCTTAATCAATACTACTGATTATTATGGGTTCTCCACTGTGCAGTGTGTTGTGATTTTTTAACTCAATCCAGGGCCTTGAAAATGTTGGTACCGGTCTAAATGATTTTTATCAGGCTTTATGAAAATAAACCTCTCATTTAGTATGCCCAAAATTACTGACTACGATAACCTTGTTCAGGTTTTGACTTTAATGTTTTCTGAAATGTATATTTTTGTCATTGCTTTATTCATATATTATGTTTGTGGTGTTATTTTCTGTGGCTCCTTTTTTATCTCATTTCGTGTAGCGTATTTTATGTAATTGGACAATGTCCGACAAAAATGAAAATAAAAATAATTTTGTCAATCGTAGCACATTCGCAGTCGCTGCTTCTACCTCAAATCACATAAAAATTACATTATTTCTCCCGAAAAACATGAACGTGATATTATATTAAACACAGCATCTCATGTTTAATGTTAATTATTTAAACTTTTTCGAGTATTTCTTTCAGATTACATTATTTTCACAAATTTAGAAAAATAAAATAAAATAATTTAATTCGCATTTAATACCGCTACCAGGCTTTAAAAGCATTTGTAAATCAAAGCAGAGGAAACATAAATATTCAAGCTTTACATCTCCTTAAAAGCCTCCGCAAGAAAACCAGCGTCCGTCGTAAGATATCATAAAATTTCCACAATATTCCGGCGATGCGAGCTACGAGCTACGAACTACAGACCTGTCCGGGTTAATTAAGATTAAACACTGATCATTAGTCATCTAGGGTTTCTCCAACCTCATACCCGTAAATTAGGAGATGTGACCTCATGTAACAGAGTGCGAAAAATTAGTTCTCTTGTTTTTTCTGTCGATCGGGGAAATTGGGAGACCCCGTGTGGAAATTCACAAGAAGTACTGTATTTTCACTGTTTTTGTTTTGCGAGAAAATTACAAGAAAAATGCTACTCAGTTTTACTTTTTATTGACGCACCTTATTTACAATACAAAATATGTCGTTTTGATGTTCCGCCAAATCGAAATATTCCGTTTATGATCGTGCGGAGGACGTTTGTGACGTCACATAGGACAATGTTTGTACGTGCTGCCCCTGTCTCGGTTACAGCTATCTTAGCAACTGGCAGCATTACTTACGTCATAGCCGAATTCAAGATTTTACATCGTTTTTAAAATCAATAGTTATGATTAATGAAAATAATAAAATTTAATTTTTTTAGTGGGTCGATCAGAAACGGGAAAAAAACCTGAAAAATTCCACACATTTTTTTCCCTTTCTAAAGGTCCCACGGAACTCTAGACATTTGTATATTAATCAAACAAATTGAGTGTGAGAATGGTTTTATCGAGTAAACGTATTTTTAAGGCGCTTTAACGTAGATGTTTGAATTGATGGTGGCGTTTTTGCGAGCGGAGTAAGCGATGGAAAAAGTGTATGATTACCCGTCGGGTTTATTTTATATTCATTTTTCCCCCGCTCGCCGAAGATTTTTTTAATATCGGCTCCGCTGACTGAATATTTCATTATAAGTAAAATTATGGGGTGATGTTGGATTAAAATTCACAGTTCGTTTATTTGCAGGGAAGCACGATTTGGAACAATTGTAACGATTAGTTATTGAATTATACCAGATTTGGGTTTTCCGATTTATGTATAGCTGTACCTAAGTATGTGAACTAATAACATTGTCATTGTATAGAAATACTCGTACATACCTTCATTATCGTACTATAGTTTTCAAGTAATGATGCATTTAAACACTGAACAAACATTGAAAATAGGAGTGATCTGTGTCGATTTAAAAGAAAACTGATGTCGTAAATATACACTGAACCTGTCGACTCCTAGGCCCTAAACAGGCTCAGTGCAACTTTGAGCTTCAATTTTAAATTTCAGCAAAAATAAGGAAAAAACTATTAAGTATTTTCAGGCAGACGAACATATTCATAATACATTATGATCGGTTTATTCTTTTATATACAGTAACTCCACACAGGAGGTTCTGAGGAAAATTATTTTTCTCATGGCCTGTGTCATCTTTGGGGATGCTCTGTGAAGAATTTTTTTGAGAAAGGGAAAGAGAGGAGGGAAAAAAAGGTGAATAGAAATCTGGGGGTCAGTGTGTCCAGAAGTGACGGACATGTGAATCCATCCTTGGCGATGGGTAGAGAGAGTCCGGCTGGAGAGGTAAAAGTGTCTCCCTCAACTGGCCTCTCCCTGTCGGGCCCACCATGCAGCCGATGGGCGGACGCATCCGCTGACAAGATCCGGACAAACCTTACCCCATAAACCCGAGCGCACCGATGCTTAGTCACTAAACGTTGCAAACCAATTGGGGTCACCCATGGCAGAGGTGTTGATTATTAAATAAATGGTTCCCGGAGCGGTGGTTCCAATACCCGTCTCCCAAATTGAAAAGTAAATGAAATTTTCATTTAAGAGTGGGAAGCAAAATATCACCCAATGATTGAAGATAGCGCTTTTTGTTATAACAGACACGTAAGTAACAATAAAAAATATAATGAATTGCAAACTTCATGAATCACATTCCACAATCATTATGCCAACTATCTTATTATTTGATCACCAACAGTCGATAGCTCTTGTTCGCTTGAAAAATGCTAGCCATATGGGAGAATGATTTTGATATGATATTACGACCCAAGTAAAGGAAATAAAATATGTTGTATCGAAAAATATATTTTACCCACCGATTTGACTGCTATCATTAAAAATATATTATTTCCAGGCATTTTTTATATAAAAAAATATATGTTGTGTAAATATAGTTTTTATTATCGTAGGAAATTTTACTGAAAGTGCTTTTGACCTATGGCAAACAGTAATCAAATATTTCATGTTCGAATATCAATATTACACTATCAACATTCATTCTCTACCAGAAATATGAAAAAGGCATTTTATGATTCAGTGCCGTTACAAACATTATTTTACCCTTGATTTCGTTCAAATTTTGTTCTGAAAGGAAGAACTGAATACAATATGATATTTTTTTATAAAAATCCACAAGCTACCAAACAAATAAAAACGATCGAAAGATAACAAATAACTGCGCATTATCAAAAATCTATTTCATTCCACCAACTGTGGATAGGCTGGAAGTCGGGATACGTAATATGAAATGGAATTAAAAAATATATGTATTTGGAGTCCAGAGCAGTAACTTCCACTTCTTTGAAGTTCTAAGTAGGAGTCTGTTGCTGCTAGCATTTGTAAAAATACATGTTCCGGGTCTCGTGGACCGCGTTCTGTTGTAATTTACTTCTAAGTTGGTCCATTTTGTGCGAGGGAAGTATAACACCCGTTGTGGTTCTTAAAGACTGCATTACATACGAGCATAATTTAATCGGTAAGTTTGTTTTTGTTCTATGGATAGCATGTTTTTGATACTCTATCACCCTAAACGCTTGTGATTAATGACTGTTATTTGCCTATTAAAAAAAAATGCTGTAATACCAGAGATTTATTTGAAATTTAGGTAATATTATACAATTCCGCTTCAGTAGAAAAATACATAATTCAGAAAAAAGAAATATACTGTTAGGTTCATAAAAATAAATAAAAAATAATTGCACATGCGGATTTTCCAAATATTTCACTTAATTTTTTACTTTACGTAAATCGAAATACGTAAATATGTAAGGGGATCGACGCCATCTTTAATGTTGTTAGTATGATATGACATTTGTCGGAAACGCCAACTGCAAAATCATCTTATTATTTAACCCAACCTAATAACCTAAGAACCTAAAAATCGTCTTATTATTTAACCCAACCTAATAACCTAAGAACCTAAACATCATCTTATTATTTAACCCAACCTAATAACCTAAGAACCTAAAAATCGTCTTATTATCATACTAATAACATTAAAGATGGCGTCAATTTCCCATACATATTTACGTATTTTGATTTACGTAAAGTAAAAAATAAAGTGAAGTATTTTGAAAATCCGCATGTGCAATTATTTTTTATTTATTTTTATTAACCTAACAGTATATTTCTTTTTTCTAAATTATGTATTTTTCTACTGAAGCGGAATTGTGTAAAATTACCGAAATTTATTGAAAGATCTTCAGAATTCATTAAGACTTGCTGATATGCATAGTTCTGACATTAAAAAGCCTGATTGTACATCAGACCTTAACACCATTCGCAAACAAGAAGATTAGCTATAATATACCTGTCTTTAGCCGCTACGGTAGATGGTTATATTTATTAAAATAAAGAATCCTCCCCAGTTCCTTACGTAGTACGAACTTCACGTAACTATACCTAGAGAACAGTTAAACTTCACTTATCAGTTACGATTAATGAATTTATTAAATTCGAGTGACAGAAGAATTATTTTTAATCTAGTGTTTCTATTTAAAATCTCACATAGTTAGATTGAGAGCCCTGATTTACTTCAACTAATAAACATTCATCTACCGGCCAGAAACACAATATTATCATTACCGTTCTATTGCAACAATACTGCGACGGCCGCACTATTTAACACTCCGTTACATAGAATTCAAAGCGTTGGTAATATATATGCACATATAACAGACATGGAATGTAGCGCCGATAAAATATAAACATGTACTCACGAACTCATTTATTTACTCTGATATACTTACTGCGGATATTCTTCTGTAAATTTATTATTTACTGCAAAATATTATACATATATCTTTACTATTGTAATAAGGTATTAAACATTTAAATGTATGATGTAAAGAAATGTTACAAGCCTTTTAAATTTGAAAAATTATGAAGTGCATTTTACTTATTTTATTTTCTTTTATCAGTCCATATTTTAATATACCTTCAATAGATGCTTGTTTTTTTTTTATTTATTTACAGATATTCTTGATTTTTATCTTTTTTATTATACACGCTCATAAGGGCTCTTTATTGCTTGCATGTTCTTCAAATTATGTTATGCTATGTAAAAGCCGAAAGGCGTTAATGTTTCAAAAATAAAATAAATTAAAATAATGTAATTAAGTAAACTGCATAATGGCAACCAGCCAGTCATCTATTCTAGTGTCACATAATGTAACCACAAGGTTCAGGTAACTGCAATATACAACAAGACAGAGGCGGGAGCAAGGCTACAAGATATGCACTTACAATGATGGGTGACACAAAGTATAGTAATAAAAATTTAATGTTTTTGACACCTATAAGTAACTTAATGGGATAAGGGTATGATGTTGACTGGGGAACAGATTGCAGTTCTGTTTCTCACGGAAGTTCACAAACCTTATTATGTTTTATGAACGGAAATGACGCCCTGCGTCAATACACTTCGTTCGTATGATTATTTTTCCTGATACGGGTTGAACATGCTAACAAACTAACAAAGTTTTGATTGCTCTGGTGTATGTTAGTGTTAGGTGGGCGATATAATAAATATTCCAATAAACAGTGATGTATTGTGTTTCACAGTTCACTGAGTCGCCGGAAAATAAAACATATTATTTATGGAGTTGTGAATTATAGATACCAACAATAATATTACATGTTACTCGTATCTATCACCATTTTTTATTTATTTTTTTATTTATGTTTTGTTTTATTTATTTATTTATTTATTTTTTTTTTTTTACAGTAACTCCACACAGGAGACCAAGGAGGAAACAATTTCCCTCAAGGCCTATATCATCTTTGGGGATGCTGTGTGGCTGTGTGCTGTTTTAATATGAATACCGCACAAGAGTCCCAACTTTTCCCAACCGTCTGGAGCCAGTGAGACTATGGCATTCCCAATTGGGGAATGCTGTGAGTCTGAAGGTATCGGGGAGGGGAAGGAGAAGGGAACAGGAAGGTGGGGAAATACCTGGCTATTCAGATCTGGTCAC
>JAHDVE020001470.1:0-66698 GCA_022606495.2 Halesus radiatus
GTACGTCTCAAAGGTAGGTTAAAATAAGTTAGGGACAGAAGTTCGATACAGTCGATATTATTGTTCAAATTCTATGTAAAAATGTTACACCACCAACTATTCATTTCATTGCAAATATTGAAATTTACTTTGTATTGTTGAATTTGTGGGCGAGATATTTTATAAATTTGTTTTGAATATACTATCGATGGGTTTTAAATATACAATTTATACAATTATATACAATTTATACCATGGGTTTTAAATCGGCGAGCATATTCCAGTGTACTACCGACGAGAATGAAAAATTTTTTTTTTCGATTTTACGCGGGTTTAACACGTTACTTATACGCAGAAAAAAATTGCATTTTATGTGTCCTGTGAACGATCTCGTCAATGAGCTAATTAAATATATGCTTCCTATTTATTTCGTTTTTGAGATGACATTTTGGTTGTGGATTGCATAAGGCAACTTAATTATATACCCCTTGCCTTTCGGCTCCCACTCAAACATATAAATATTCATGTATGTCTGTCATTATTTTGTATCCTAGTTTAGTTTTAATAATATATAGTCCCGATGAAGGAAGGGTACTTCCGAAACGGGTTGATTACTATACTGCCGTGGTAAGTAAAAACACAATAATTACCAAAATTAGCAAAAATGAGTTGAATATGGGATGTCATTAAGCATCCAATTTCGTACGTTTTACATGAGATATAATTTAATATTTATCGTTTTTAATACTAGAAAAAGACGATACTGTTTTTGATGTTATTGCAATTTCGTCGCTGTTGGTAAGTAAAAACGCAGTATCTCCGTTCCTGTAAGTAAAAATACAGTTCTTACGTCGAAGTTACTGCGTTTATACTTAAATTTGTGGATATGCTGTATTTTTATCTACCATCTTGAAATAGCTTTTCCCGCAGCACTGTCTTTTATTTATGACGACGTGCATAGACCTAGATTTTGTTTGAGTGAAGTTTGTTCGTTGAATTTTTTTGTGTTTCTATTATCTAAAACATATTTTATATTAAATTATATAAAGATGCAAAGAGGTAAATACTTTTTTTTAATAAATCAAATATAATTACTTTTTTATTAAATTCTGCAAATATATTAGTTTTTTATTGTTTGGCATTCAAAACCATTTTCAAACTGCCTCAGACGTCACAATAACGAAGAACTAGAATACTTGCAAAAATATTTTTTTTCAAAAGACTTAAATTTAAAGTTTTTTAAATTAGTTAAAAATTATTTAAAAAAAAACCGTTTAAAAAAAAAAGTGGTGCTAGATAGTTATTATTTATTATTAAATTAGGTATAGTTTATATTAATTACACATGGTTATTATTATTATTAAAATATAAATAGTTATTATTAACTATTAAAATATATACAGTTATTATTCACTATCATAATATATACAGTGATTATTTTTTAATTAAATTAGGTGTAGTTTATATTAATTAGACATAATTTTTATTTATTATTAACTTATATGTAATTATTATTTATTATTGAAATATATATAATTATTATTTATTATTAAATCATACATAATTATCATTTATTTTTAAATTGTACATAATTATTATTTTTTATTAAATTACTACAATAATTATTTAATATTAAATTAGGTGTAGTTTATATTAATTACAAATAATTGTTATTTACTATTAAATATATTCGGTTATTATTATTTTTAAATTTTACATAATTGTAATTTATTGTGAATGACGTGATTAATTATGTATAGTTATTATTATTTATATATAGTACTGATTAAGTATATAAAGTTATTATTAATTATATAAAGTTTTTATTAATTATGTATAGTTATTATTAATTATATATAGTAATGATTAATTATATGTAATTATTATAAATTACACTGCGTTATTATTAATGACATATAGTTATAATTAAATATATAAAGTTATTATTAATTACATATAATAATTATTAATTATCTGTAGTTATTATTAATTCCACCGATTTATTATTAATGATATGCAGTTATTATTAATGACATGCAGTTATTATTAATTATATAAAATTATTATTAATTACACTGTGTTATTATTAATGACATATAGTTATTATTAATGATATAAAATTATTATTAATTATATATAGTTATTATTAATCACCTATAATTAATATTAAAATAATTATATATATACATTATGTTATTACCAAAATACGTAAAATTATTATTAATTATGAATAAATTTTATTATTAGGAAAAAATACATACAGTTATTCTTACTTATGTAAACATTTTACTACTAATATAATATATAAAATTATTACTATTACTCAATTGTATATGGTTTATTATTAAAAACTTTATATTTAACTCTAACTGTAAATTTAGTATAAGGTTTTAAATAACAAGCTCCGGTTAGACAAACTAGTAAAAAATAGTTTATCGGGACTTTTCGTCTTAAATTTCTGTAAAAGGTTTTAAAGTATTAAAAAAAAAATTGATTGCCCGTTTTATGTTATTATGAATTTATCAGTTTGCTAAGTTATTACCGACCACAGCAACTATCTTTTGTTGGTTCCAGTGAAACAGTGGCATGTAGTCCATAAAGGCTGAAAAGCTGTGCCTACCCCAAGAAAAACGAACCATTAAAAAATGAACAAAATTCATTTTTCCACACTACACACGGCTTACCTTTTAGAGTAAAGGACGCCACTGCAGTGAAACTAACTACTGTCAGCATTGTGTCATGCCAGGTAGGTTATTTTTTTATGAATCGTTTTTGATGATCATCATCACAAAATAACACAATTTCAGATATGATCTAGAAAGTTAACACTACATATAAGTTTTGAGTCTGAACTGAACGTAGTAATTATTTAATCAGGCCCATAAAAAACAGTATAGAGTAACACAATGATTACCAATTAAAAAAATAAAAAAAATCTTTAGGAAAGTTCGAAAATCTAAAAAAAATAACGTTTTTGCCAATAGCTAACTCAATGACATTAGTAATCTTAAAAAAATCTTTTGCTGATATAAATAATTCTTTTGCCTTTCCTTTGTAGGAACCAAAATAAATTCACCCCAATTATATCCGGAAACTCAATGAAAATCCCAGGAGAGGTAAATGTTAAAATTTAATTTTATTGTAGTATCTGAGCAACTTTTAAGTTGGGAAAACTAATTAAATGTAAAAGTACAGGATAGCATTAATAATAATAAAGGGAAGGCCAATATTATTAACTATAAACGAGCGGATTTTGACTTGACTGACGATTCTTACAAATAAGATAATATATATTCAATATTTTACCACTATAATAATAATAATAAGGGTTAATTTCTATAACGCAGTTTTGTGAAGGTTTACCTTAAGTGCGCTTTACACTAACCTAACCTAACCTAATATAATTGTAAAATAAAAGATATACTACATAGTATATCTGTTATTATAATACTCGTATATATAAGCATATGACATAAAAAGTTCATGAGCAGGTATTATAATATAACAATTTAGAAACTAAGGGTGTAAATAATCAAATATAAAGTAGGTACAAATAGCAACAGAGCAAGAGAAAATTATATGACATTATATACACGGTTTTTCACTAAATACTAAGGGAATTAAATAACAAGGGGAGAAAACCTCAACTAAATAAGCTATGAAGGATTAAAAGAAGAGAGTCTTGAAATTCTGTTTCTACGTACATAAATTCATGTTTTATGTCGGATAGGATTTTTTGAATAATTTTGTTTTCAATGCCCGTTTGAACTCTGCTAAATTCTGGACGTTAGCAATATTTGGGGGAAGCTTATTCCAGTTGACCGGGCCCGATATGTACCCATAATATGTATACAAAAGTTGTGTGTATATATATATATATATATATACAACTTGGATTTCATACGAACTAATAGCCAAATTACAACAACAAAAACCTTTTTTTTTAATTTAAGAAACTCATTCCAAAATTGACTATGCAAAATTTCATTGAACTAGAAAAAAATTCTTAAATCCTTACATCTTTTACAAAACACAAGTAAATTCTACGGAGAACACAGCCTTAAAATTTAACAATCTCTGGAAGTTTCTTAAAAAAATAAACGTCGCAGATAGCGTGGAGTGGGGTTATCAGATCACCGGCTAATTCGCACTGAGATCGATTTTAACCCACCGAAAATCCCTTACGTAACTATCTCATCAAGAGCATGGCGTAGTTTTAACTTTGAAGACTTCCTCACAGATCTAAAGGCCTCCCCGCTTTGCACACAAAGCGCTTGGGAAACAGAATCCCCTACCAAACTGGCAGATGATTACAACACCGTACTCTCAACCCTTTTAAATAAATATGCTCCAACTTCTACAAAAACTAGGCGAGTTCGAAAATCTGACGAACGGTTTGATGAAGAATGTCGAAATCAGAAGAGAGTAATGCGGAAATTGGAGAGGTCCTACAGACGGTCAGGGGTTACCTCACGAAACGATTGGATACAGGCTCAAAAAGAGTACCCAATCTTAATTCGTTCAAACAAGTCTGAATATTGGACAAATAGGATTCACTGAGAACGTACAAATCTGCGTAGTCTTTGGAACTCGGTTAAGACAGTTGTTGCCGATGTTCGTGCACAAAATACAATTGACATCGCTCCGGATATCTTTTCCAAGTTTTTTCTCGAAAAATTTCAAGGAATTAAATATTACATATTGGGTGTCTACGAAATGTTTCCTTGGTCTTATTTGTAATTACTTTGAATAATTATCAGGTGACGTGTGTAATGCATAAGTGGGTGTGTATGTGTAAGTGTGTTTGCAGGTGTGAGAAGTATCGATTTGAAGTGAAGCGATGTGTATGCACATTGTGCAGTTTATATAATTGAATACAGCTACTTTTAAATGTGGCCAGTGAATCCGACAAATGTCGATGTTAGACTTAACGAAAATACTATTGAAAGTATGAAGATCACGGTTAATTGTCGACTTTGCTGTTGTATTTGTTTTGTACTATGCGTGTGGAATTAATAGTGTTGTATGGCGGGTACGTCTCAAAGGTAGGTTAAAATAAGTTAGGGACAGAAGTTCGATACAGTCGATATTATTGTTCAAATTCTATGTAAAAATGTTACACCACCAACTATTCATTTCATTGCAAATATTGAAATTTACTTTGTATTGTTGAATTTGTGGGCGAGATATTTTATAAATTTGTTTTGAATATACTATCGATGGGTTTTAAATATACAATTTATACAATTATATACAATTTATACCATGGGTTTTAAATCGGCGAGCATATTCCAGTGTACTACCGACGAGAATGAAAAATTTTTTTTTTCGATTTTACGCGGGTTGAACACGTTACTTATACGCAGAAAAAAATTGCATTTTATGTGTCCTGTGAACGATCTCGTCAATGAGCTAATTAAATATATGCTTCCTATTTATTTCGTTTTTGAGATGACATTTTGGTTGTGGATTGCATAAGGCAACTTAATTATATACCCCTTGCCTTTCGGCTCCCACTCAAACATATAAATATTCATGTATGTCTGTCATTATTTTGTATCCTAGTTTAGTTTTAATAATATATAGTCCCGATGAAGGAAGGGTACTTCCGAAACGGGTTGATTACTATACTGCCGTGGTAAGTAAAAACACAATAATTACCAAAATTAGCAAAAATGAGTTGAATATGGGATGTCATTAAGCATCCAATTTCGTACGTTTTACATGAGATATAATTTAATATTTATCGTTTTTAATACTAGAAAAAGACGATACTGTTTTTGATGTTATTGCAATTTCGTCGCTGTTGGTAAGTAAAAACGCAGTATCTCCGTTCCTGTAAGTAAAAATACAGTTCTTACGTCGAAGTTACTGCGTTTATACTTAAATTTGTGGATATGCTGTATTTTTATCTACCATCTTGAAATAGCTTTTCCCGCAGCACTGTCTTTTATTTATGACGACGTGCATAGACCTAGATTTTGTTTGAGTGAAGTTTGTTCGTTGAATTTTTTTGTGTTTCTATTATCTAAAACATATTTTATATTAAATTATATAAAGATGCAAAGAGGTAAATACTTTTTTTTAATAAATCAAATATAATTACTTTTTTATTAAATTCTGCAAATATATTAGTTTTTTATTGTTTGGCATTCAAAACCATTTTCAAACTGCCTCAGACGTCACAATAACGAAGAACTAGAATACTTGCAAAAATATTTTTTTTCAAAAGACTTAAATTTAAAGTTTTTTAAATTAGTTAAAAATTATTTAAAAAAAAACCGTTTAAAAAAAAAAGTGGTGCTAGATAGTTATTATTTATTATTAAATTAGGTATAGTTTATATTAATTACACATGGTTATTATTATTATTAAAATATAAATAGTTATTATTAACTATTAAAATATATACAGTTATTATTCACTATCATAATATATACAGTGATTATTTTTTAATTAAATTAGGTGTAGTTTATATTAATTAGACATAATTTTTATTTATTATTAACTTATATGTAATTATTATTTATTATTGAAATATATATAATTATTATTTATTATTAAATCATACATAATTATCATTTATTTTTAAATTGTACATAATTATTATTTTTTATTAAATTACTACAATAATTATTTAATATTAAATTAGGTGTAGTTTATATTAATTACAAATAATTGTTATTTACTATTAAATATATTCGGTTATTATTATTTTTAAATTTTACATAATTGTAATTTATTGTGAATGACGTGATTAATTATGTATAGTTATTATTATTTATATATAGTACTGATTAAGTATATAAAGTTATTATTAATTATATAAAGTTTTTATTAATTATGTATAGTTATTATTAATTATATATAGTAATGATTAATTATATGTAATTATTATAAATTACACTGCGTTATTATTAATGACATATAGTTATAATTAAATATATAAAGTTATTATTAATTACATATAATAATTATTAATTATCTGTAGTTATTATTAATTCCACCGATTTATTATTAATGATATGCAGTTATTATTAATGACATGCAGTTATTATTAATTATATAAAATTATTATTAATTACACTGTGTTATTATTAATGACATATAGTTATTATTAATGATATAAAATTATTATTAATTATATATAGTTATTATTAATCACCTATAATTAATATTAAAATAATTATATATATACATTATGTTATTACCAAAATACGTAAAATTATTATTAATTATGAATAAATTTTATTATTAGGAAAAAATACATACAGTTATTCTTACTTATGTAAACATTTTACTACTAATATAATATATAAAATTATTACTATTACTCAATTGTATATGGTTTATTATTAAAAACTTTATATTTAACTCTAACTGTAAATTTAGTATAAGGTTTTAAATAACAAGCTCCGGTTAGACAAACTAGTAAAAAATAGTTTATCGGGACTTTTCGTCTTAAATTTCTGTAAAAGGTTTTAAAGTATTAAAAAAAAAATTGATTGCCCGTTTTATGTTATTATGAATTTATCAGTTTGCTAAGTTATTACCGACCACAGCAACTATCTTTTGTTGGTTCCAGTGAAACAGTGGCATGTAGTCCATAAAGGCTGAAAAGCTGTGCCTACCCCAAGAAAAACGAACCATTAAAAAATGAACAAAATTCATTTTTCCACACTACACACGGCTTACCTTTTAGAGTAAAGGACGCCACTGCAGTGAAACTAACTACTGTCAGCATTGTGTCATGCCAGGTAGGTTATTTTTTTATGAATCGTTTTTGATGATCATCATCACAAAATAACACAATTTCAGATATGATCTAGAAAGTTAACACTACATATAAGTTTTGAGTCTGAACTGAACGTAGTAATTATTTAATCAGGCCCATAAAAAACAGTATAGAGTAACACAATGATTACCAATTAAAAAAATAAAAAAAATCTTTAGGAAAGTTCGAAAATCTAAAAAAAATAACGTTTTTGCCAATAGCTAACTCAATGACATTAGTAATCTTAAAAAAATCTTTTGCTGATATAAATAATTCTTTTGCCTTTCCTTTGTAGGAACCAAAATAAATTCACCCCAATTATATCCGGAAACTCAATGAAAATCCCAGGAGAGGTAAATGTTAAAATTTAATTTTATTGTAGTATCTGAGCAACTTTTAAGTTGGGAAAACTAATTAAATGTAAAAGTACAGGATAGCATTAATAATAATAAAGGGAAGGCCAATATTATTAACTATAAACGAGCGGATTTTGACTTGACTGACGATTCTTACAAATAAGATAATATATATTCAATATTTTACCACTATAATAATAATAATAAGGGTTAATTTCTATAACGCAGTTTTGTGAAGGTTTACCTTAAGTGCGCTTTACACTAACCTAACCTAACCTAATATAATTGTAAAATAAAAGATATACTACATAGTATATCTGTTATTATAATACTCGTATATATAAGCATATGACATAAAAAGTTCATGAGCAGGTATTATAATATAACAATTTAGAAACTAAGGGTGTAAATAATCAAATATAAAGTAGGTACAAATAGCAACAGAGCAAGAGAAAATTATATGACATTATATACACGGTTTTTCACTAAATACTAAGGGAATTAAATAACAAGGGGAGAAAACCTCAACTAAATAAGCTATGAAGGATTAAAAGAAGAGAGTCTTGAAATTCTGTTTCTACGTACATAAATTCATGTTTTATGTCGGATAGGATTTTTTGAATAATTTTGTTTTCAATGCCCGTTTGAACTCTGCTAAATTCTGGACGTTAGCAATATTTGGGGGAAGCTTATTCCAGTTGACCGGGCCCGATATGTACCCATAATATGTATACAAAAGTTGTGTGTATATATATATATATATATATACAACTTGGATTTCATACGAACTAATAGCCAAATTACAACAACAAAAACCTTTTTTTTTAATTTAAGAAACTCATTCCAAAATTGACTATGCAAAATTTCATTGAACTAGAAAAAAATTCTTAAATCCTTACATCTTTTACAAAACACAAGTAAATTCTACGGAGAACACAGCCTTAAAATTTAACAATCTCTGGAAGTTTCTTAAAAAAATAAACGTCGCAGATAGCGTGGAGTGGGGTTATCAGATCACCGGCTAATTCGCACTGAGATCGATTTTAACCCACCGAAAATCCCTTACGTAACTATCTCATCAAGAGCATGGCGTAGTTTTAACTTTGAAGACTTCCTCACAGATCTAAAGGCCTCCCCGCTTTGCACACAAAGCGCTTGGGAAACAGAATCCCCTACCAAACTGGCAGATGATTACAACACCGTACTCTCAACCCTTTTAAATAAATATGCTCCAACTTCTACAAAAACTAGGCGAGTTCGAAAATCTGACGAACGGTTTGATGAAGAATGTCGAAATCAGAAGAGAGTAATGCGGAAATTGGAGAGGTCCTACAGACGGTCAGGGGTTACCTCACGAAACGATTGGATACAGGCTCAAAAAGAGTACCCAATCTTAATTCGTTCAAACAAGTCTGAATATTGGACAAATAGGATTCACTGAGAACGTACAAATCTGCGTAGTCTTTGGAACTCGGTTAAGACAGTTGTTGCCGATGTTCGTGCACAAAATACAATTGACATCGCTCCGGATATCTTTTCCAAGTTTTTTCTCGAAAAATTTCAAGGAATTAAATATTACATATTGGGTGTCTACGAAATGTTTCCTTGGTCTTATTTGTAATTACTTTGAATAATTATCAGGTGACGTGTGTAATGCATAAGTGGGTGTGTATGTGTAAGTGTGTTTGCAGGTGTGAGAAGTATCGATTTGAAGTGAAGCGATGTGTATGCACATTGTGCAGTTTATATAATTGAATACAGCTACTTTTAAATGTGGCCAGTGAATCCGACAAATGTCGATGTTAGACTTAACGAAAATACTATTGAAAGTATGAAGATCACGGTTAATTGTCGACTTTGCTGTTGTATTTGTTTTGTACTATGCGTGTGGAATTAATAGTGTTGTATGGCGGGTACGTCTCAAAGGTAGGTTAAAATAAGTTAGGGACAGAAGTTCGATACAGTCGATATTATTGTTCAAATTCTATGTAAAAATGTTACACCACCAACTATTCATTTCATTGCAAATATTGAAATTTACTTTGTATTGTTGAATTTGTGGGCGAGATATTTTATAAATTTGTTTTGAATATACTATCGATGGGTTTTAAATATACAATTTATACAATTATATACAATTTATACCATGGGTTTTAAATCGGCGAGCATATTCCAGTGTACTACCGACGAGAATGAAAAATTTTTTTTTTCGATTTTACGCGGGTTGAACACGTTACTTATACGCAGAAAAAAATTGCATTTTATGTGTCCTGTGAACGATCTCGTCAATGAGCTAATTAAATATATGCTTCCTATTTATTTCGTTTTTGAGATGACATTTTGGTTGTGGATTGCATAAGGCAACTTAATTATATACCCCTTGCCTTTCGGCTCCCACTCAAACATATAAATATTCATGTATGTCTGTCATTATTTTGTATCCTAGTTTAGTTTTAATAATATATAGTCCCGATGAAGGAAGGGTACTTCCGAAACGGGTTGATTACTATACTGCCGTGGTAAGTAAAAACACAATAATTACCAAAATTAGCAAAAATGAGTTGAATATGGGATGTCATTAAGCATCCAATTTCGTACGTTTTACATGAGATATAATTTAATATTTATCGTTTTTAATACTAGAAAAAGACGATACTGTTTTTGATGTTATTGCAATTTCGTTGTTGGTAAGTAAAAACGCAGTATCTCCGTTCCTGTAAGTAAAAATACAGTTCTTACGTCGAAGTTACTGCGTTTATACTTAAATTTGTGGATATGCTGTATTTTTATCTACCATCTTGAAATAGCTTTTCCCGCAGCACTGTCTTTTATTTATGACGACGTGCATAGACCTAGATTTTGTTTGAGTGAAGTTTGTTCGTTGAATTTTTTTGTGTTTCTATTATCTAAAACATATTTTATATTAAATTATATAAAGATGCAAAGAGGTAAATACTTTTTTTTAATAAATCAAATATAATTACTTTTTTATTAAATTCTGCAAATATATTAGTTTTTTATTGTTTGGCATTCAAAACCATTTTCAAACTGCCTCAGACGTCACAATAACGAAGAACTAGAATACTTGCAAAAATATTTTTTTTCAAAAGACTTAAATTTAAAGTTTTTTAAATTAGTTAAAAATTATTTAAAAAAAAACCGTTTAAAAAAAAAAGTGGTGCTAGATAGTTATTATTTATTATTAAATTAGGTATAGTTTATATTAATTACACATGGTTATTATTATTATTAAAATATAAATAGTTATTATTAACTATTAAAATATATACAGTTATTATTCACTATCATAATATATACAGTGATTATTTTTTAATTAAATTAGGTGTAGTTTATATTAATTAGACATAATTTTTATTTATTATTAACTTATATGTAATTATTATTTATTATTGAAATATATATAATTATTATTTATTATTAAATCATACATAATTATCATTTATTTTTAAATTGTACATAATTATTATTTTTTATTAAATTACTACAATAATTATTTAATATTAAATTAGGTGTAGTTTATATTAATTACAAATAATTGTTATTTACTATTAAATATATTCGGTTATTATTATTTTTAAATTTTACATAATTGTAATTTATTGTGAATGACGTGATTAATTATGTATAGTTATTATTATTTATATATAGTACTGATTAAGTATATAAAGTTATTATTAATTATATAAAGTTTTTATTAATTATGTATAGTTATTATTAATTATATATAGTAATGATTAATTATATGTAATTATTATAAATTACACTGCGTTATTATTAATGACATATAGTTATAATTAAATATATAAAGTTATTATTAATTACATATAATAATTATTAATTATCTGTAGTTATTATTAATTCCACCGATTTATTATTAATGATATGCAGTTATTATTAATGACATGCAGTTATTATTAATTATATAAAATTATTATTAATTACACTGTGTTATTATTAATGACATATAGTTATTATTAATGATATAAAATTATTATTAATTATATATAGTTATTATTAATCACCTATAATTAATATTAAAATAATTATATATATACATTATGTTATTACCAAAATACGTAAAATTATTATTAATTATGAATAAATTTTATTATTAGGAAAAAATACATACAGTTATTCTTACTTATGTAAACATTTTACTACTAATATAATATATAAAATTATTACTATTACTCAATTGTATATGGTTTATTATTAAAAACTTTATATTTAACTCTAACTGTAAATTTAGTATAAGGTTTTAAATAACAAGCTCCGGTTAGACAAACTAGTAAAAAATAGTTTATCGGGACTTTTCGTCTTAAATTTCTGTAAAAGGTTTTAAAGTATTAAAAAAAAAATTGATTGCCCGTTTTATGTTATTATGAATTTATCAGTTTGCTAAGTTATTACCGACCACAGCAACTATCTTTTGTTGGTTCCAGTGAAACAGTGGCATGTAGTCCATAAAGGCTGAAAAGCTGTGCCTACCCCAAGAAAAACGAACCATTAAAAAATGAACAAAATTCATTTTTCCACACTACACACGGCTTACCTTTTAGAGTAAAGGACGCCACTGCAGTGAAACTAACTACTGTCAGCATTGTGTCATGCCAGGTAGGTTATTTTTTTATGAATCGTTTTTGATGATCATCATCACAAAATAACACAATTTCAGATATGATCTAGAAAGTTAACACTACATATAAGTTTTGAGTCTGAACTGAACGTAGTAATTATTTAATCAGGCCCATAAAAAACAGTATAGAGTAACACAATGATTACCAATTAAAAAAATAAAAAAAATCTTTAGGAAAGTTCGAAAATCTAAAAAAAATAACGTTTTTGCCAATAGCTAACTCAATGACATTAGTAATCTTAAAAAAATCTTTTGCTGATATAAATAATTCTTTTGCCTTTCCTTTGTAGGAACCAAAATAAATTCACCCCAATTATATCCGGAAACTCAATGAAAATCCCAGGAGAGGTAAATGTTAAAATTTAATTTTATTGTAGTATCTGAGCAACTTTTAAGTTGGGAAAACTAATTAAATGTAAAAGTACAGGATAGCATTAATAATAATAAAGGGAAGGCCAATATTATTAACTATAAACGAGCGGATTTTGACTTGACTGACGATTCTTACAAATAAGATAATATATATTCAATATTTTACCACTATAATAATAATAATAAGGGTTAATTTCTATAACGCAGTTTTGTGAAGGTTTACCTTAAGTGCGCTTTACACTAACCTAACCTAACCTAATATAATTGTAAAATAAAAGATATACTACATAGTATATCTGTTATTATAATACTCGTATATATAAGCATATGACATAAAAAGTTCATGAGCAGGTATTATAATATAACAATTTAGAAACTAAGGGTGTAAATAATCAAATATAAAGTAGGTACAAATAGCAACAGAGCAAGAGAAAATTATATGACATTATATACACGGTTTTTCACTAAATACTAAGGGAATTAAATAACAAGGGGAGAAAACCTCAACTAAATAAGCTATGAAGGATTAAAAGAAGAGAGTCTTGAAATTCTGTTTCTACGTACATAAATTCATGTTTTATGTCGGATAGGATTTTTTGAATAATTTTGTTTTCAATGCCCGTTTGAACTCTGCTAAATTCTGGACGTTAGCAATATTTGGGGGAAGCTTATTCCAGTTGACCGGGCCCGATATGTACCCATAATATGTATACAAAAGTTGTGTGTATATATATATATATATATACAACTTGGATTTCATACGAACTAATAGCCAAATTACAACAACAAAAACCTTTTTTTTTAATTTAAGAAACTCATTCCAAAATTGACTATGCAAAATTTCATTGAACTAGAAAAAAATTCTTAAATCCTTACATCTTTTACAAAACACAAGTAAATTCTACGGAGAACACAGCCTTAAAATTTAACAATCTCTGGAAGTTTCTTAAAAAAATAAACGTCGCAGATAGCGTGGAGTGGGGTTATCAGATCACCGGCTAATTCGCACTGAGATCGATTTTAACCCACCGAAAATCCCTTACGTAACTATCTCATCAAGAGCATGGCGTAGTTTTAACTTTGAAGACTTCCTCACAGATCTAAAGGCCTCCCCGCTTTGCACACAAAGCGCTTGGGAAACAGAATCCCCTACCAAACTGGCAGATGATTACAACACCGTACTCTCAACCCTTTTAAATAAATATGCTCCAACTTCTACAAAAACTAGGCGAGTTCGAAAATCTGACGAACGGTTTGATGAAGAATGTCGAAATCAGAAGAGAGTAATGCGGAAATTGGAGAGGTCCTACAGACGGTCAGGGGTTACCTCACGAAACGATTGGATACAGGCTCAAAAAGAGTACCCAATCTTAATTCGTTCAAACAAGTCTGAATATTGGACAAATAGGATTCACTGAGAACGTACAAATCTGCGTAGTCTTTGGAACTCGGTTAAGACAGTTGTTGCCGATGTTCGTGCACAAAATACAATTGACATCGCTCCGGATATCTTTTCCAAGTTTTTTCTCGAAAAAATTGAGTCCATACGCGCGCTTACAATCGCAACCTTATCTGCTTTCAAATCTACAACCCTCGAAGAAGTGAGGAAGTTAATACTCGCTTTACCGAACAAACAGTGTGCACTCGATCCTATACCAACATGGTTACTAAAGAAGTGTTGCAACGAATTAGCTCCCTTCCTAGTTCAATTACTTAATAAGTCATTTAACATTGGTGATTTTCCAAAATCACTAAAAGCAGCTGTTGTAACTCCATTATTAAAAAAAACCGCAATTGGACGCTGAAGATCTTTCAAATTACCGAGCCGTTTCAAATCTTCCATTTACATCTAAAATCTTAGAAAAAATTACTGCTTTACAGATAATAAGTCACTTAAATTCAAATAAATTATTAACTTAATATCAATCTGCATACAGAAGGTTCCACTCAACGGAAACTGGATTACTACGCTTTTTGTCGGATATAACTCTGGCCATAGAGTCGGGTAAGCTGGCAGTTCTTTCAGTCTTAGACATGAGTGCCTTTTGATGCGATTGACCACGATTTTCTTATCACACGTTTAGAAGAATCCTTTGGTTTAAGCTGTGGCGTTAAGAATTGGCTGACATCGTTTTTAATCAATCGTTTAAAAGCAGTGAAGATAGGGCAAAACCAATCAAAATATGCAACCCTTTCATCTGGAGTACCACAGGGGTCCGTTCTGGACCCTCTGCTGTTCATCATTTTCACAAATGATGTAGCTAAAATAATAGAATCGTTTGGTCTTCAATACTACTGCTATGCTGACGACCAGCAAGTTTATTTCTACTGCTTACCAGAAAAAATAGACAGACTAAAAACTCGCATAGCTGAATGTCTAGAAGCAATAACTCGCTTGATGACCTTAAATAGACTGAAGCTGAAACCGTCAAAAACTAAGTTTCTCTGGACCGCCACAAGCAGACGTCAGCATATCATTGATAACTAATAAATATTTCAGAAAGTGACATTACTCCGAAGAAGTGTGTTAAATTACTCGGTGTCAATCTGGATGCAGACTTTTCCCTTAAAAGTCACGTAAACAGAACTGTAAGTAAAGGGTTCTTTCAATTGAGGCAAATAAAGGCAGTACGGAGAAACCTGCCAACAGAGGCAACTAAACTGCTTGTCAATTCGTACGTTGTGTCACGTCTAGATTACTGCAACGGAATATATGCGAGTCTCCCCAAATACCAAATCAACAAATTGAAATCAATATTCAACGCTGCAGCAAGACTTATCACCGACGTATCTAAATATTCTCACATTTCAGAGCATCTCAAAAATCTCCACTGGCTCAAATATCCTGAAAGAATCCAGTTCGAGCTCTGCTGGATGGTATTTAAGTAACTTAACGGAATGGCTCCGGCTTACTTATCAGAACTGTGTATTCCCGAAAATACCAACTCACGGCAGTCCACCCTTAGGTCAGCATCGTCATCAGCTGTCGGCAGGTAAAGGAACCAAAGCGCACACCTAATACTAAGTTCGGGGATCGTGCTTTCGGAGTGTCAGGACCTAAAGCCTGGAATGAACTTCCGCATCACTTAAGAATTACTAAAGACTCAACAGAATTCAGAACTAAACTTAAAACACATCTTTTCAGACAATCGTATCCATAAATTGAAGAAATTCATCTATAAATTGCTTAGCTAGGGTAGCCGGTTAGTAGTTACCTAAAGTCATTAAATAAATAAAATAAAAATAAAAAAAAAAAATTCACGCATCGGTGCGCAAATGCGTCCACAGCCCGCAACACTGTAAATAACCAAAGTGTAAAATAAAAAGTTAATTATTTTTATAAACAATATTATTAGCCTGAAACATTATCAAATTGAAAAACCTTCCGAGCAAAGATAAATGTCGCCGACAGGTTTTTTCAATTTGGATGAGTGTTTCAGGCTTAATAATTATTGTTTATAAAAATAATTGTTACCCTTTGCGCTATGCACAAAAATCTTGTCTTAAGTTTTTAAGAACTTTAGTTTATCAATTAATAAAAAGTTAATGTTTAATAAAAGCTTCTTACTCTTTTGAAGGTAATTTTATAGATATTTTTGAGTCCTAAAATTCATTTTATGAATACTTTCCAGTCCTAAAAATTATAAGTATCTCAATAAATACCAACTCTTCTTGTGCCACCAATCTTCTAATAAATGTAACATCAATAGAAAAGGAGCAACAAATAACCATGTAAAACTATCATCTCTCTAAATAAATTTTCTAATAAAACTGTGTTCATCTGAAGCGACCTGCCAGGTAAGTATGTTTTTCTGTATCTGTTTGTATATAATTAGTTAAGAAATATTTGTACAGCGCCCTTGAGGTGATTTTTCACAAAAACGGCGCTATACAAATCATCCAATTATTATTATTATTATTATCCACAATACAGACTATCCACCGGAAATGCATATGAACCACAAACACACCATCAGTACATAAGGTATATAAAAAAAACCTCTGATTTCTTTAAAAATGTGTATGATGATGAAACTCAAGATGAAAAAATATCATCCTCCACATTTAAAAAACCGTATTTAAGAGACCGCTACACCACCAAAGAATCTTGTACAAAGAAACTATATTCCATGGAGATAAGCAAGTGTGCAGGTCCAAATACCATTTCGCCAATTTTCCTAGAACAATGCTCCCTTGTGTTGCCCTTTGTGTTACTCCACAGCACCCTTGAGATGATTTTTCATAAAAAGCGCGCAAATCACTCAAATATTATTATTATTTCTAATGTTAAAACTCTCAATTCATGCTGGAATTTTGAGATTCGCTGGACATTTTTCCTTCTATTAAAAATCCAGCTATGTTATCCCAAAAGGGGTCAATTACGCGATTCCTCAGAGTATCTTCCATTGAAATATCGGTAAAATAAGGATAGCATTCCCACCCGACGTCTGTGATCTAAATATTTCGATCCGTTTGTTAATATAGGGGAATCTATCAAACGGACCTCCCGTTTCTGCATAGAGTAGGGTCACTGATTTCTGGAAGGTTTTGATGAAGTGTCTCACAAAGCAGTGATCCGAAAACTTCATGCCTTGGGAATCAGAGCAAATATGTTGAACTGGTAGTTACTCATCAGAACTTTGGTTGTTAAAAGAAAATCCTACATATCTAAACCATTTTCCGTAACTAGTGGCGTACCGCAAGTATCGCAAGTAAGTTAGCCGGTTTTAATTCTTCTTTTTATAAACGACATAGTCAACTGCCTTAAAGGTGTAATAATAGTAAATTAATTTAAATAACCGTCTCAAACCAATGTCAAATTCTTCTGCACTAGTTATCTAGGCATGCCAACTGGTGTTCACAAATAATTTATATGTAAATGTAGAAAAATGTAATACTTTGACCGCGTCTATATTTTTTGACCTTCCAATAAATGAAATTAATTTAGAGTTACGAAAATGAGAGATCTTGACATAATAATGGATGAAAAAGTAAATTTCGCAAATTTAACACGGACATTCAAACGTTAGAATTTATACCAAGACCAATTAAAAACTCGTTACAACTCATAAACTTGTTGTACACATCACTAGTTAGGAGTAAAATAGAACATAATTCCATGGGATGGTCGCCCTTTTACAAAATTCATGTTCATAATATAGAAAATCCAAAGAAAATTCTACGCTTTTATACTTAATTTTAAACTTTATGTTAAAATTTATGTTTAAATTATTAAACTCTAAATGCGATTGTTCTCACCTCTTGCACATACCTAAACGAACGACGTATCAATTTTATTTTTATTTTTTTTTTATTGAAAATTTATGTTACATAATTACATTTTGAAACAGTTTGAAAATACAAGAAAATATGATAAAAATGAAATATGTAAACAAAAAAATCCCACAAAGGCAAAGCCTGTGTGTGGGTATTATAATAGTTAAATGAACTATAGTAATCATTCCACAATACAATATGTATACAGTCTTTGTAACAAAAATTTATGAACATACATTTTTTTAATGTGAGTAGCGTACAAGAGTCCCAACTGCTCCCAATCGTCTGGAGCCAGTGAGACTATGGCACCTCCAATTGGGGTATGTTGAGAGGCTGAAGGAGGGGAAGGAGATGGGGAGAGGATGGTGGGTAACCTGACTATTCACAGCTGGTCACCAAGCAACATCTCGATTCTGAATTGTGGTCTTTCACCAGGGTGATTCTGAAAGTATCTACCACTCTGGAACGTGCCACAAATAAAATACGCATTATTTTTAATTAATAATTTGTGATATGAACACATATGAATCAAATAAAATTTACTCGCGCATTCCGGGATTTGAAATCGCGACCTCCGAATTCATAGCCGAGGATCGTATCCATTCAACAACGGAGGTCGTCAAATATATGGAACGGATGTATTTGACAATCATTTGAAATTAGTTAACTTTGAAAACAAAAAAAAATGTTCCAGCTATATCTACTTAGTTTACTACAATAATATTTTTATTTGGTGAATATTGGCGGAATACCTGTTTTTATTATTAATATCGTCGGTTTCCTATATTTCACTACTTTTTAAAATTTTTATTTTTATTTCTTATGCCTAATAATATAATTTTCCAAAAAAATGTAAAAGCCTTCTAAGCGTTTAAATAAAAAAAAATGTAAAAGCCTTCTAGGCGTTTAAATGAAAAAAAAATGTAAAAGCCTTCTAGGCGTTTAAATGAAAAAAATGTAAAAGCCTTCTAAGAGTTTAAATGAAAAAAATGTAAAAGCCTTCTAGGCGTTTAAATGAAAAAAATGTAAAAGTCTTCTAGGCGTTTAAATGAAAAAAAAATTGCTTGATATAAAGATATTTTTCGTACTGAAACAATAAAATTAAAACAGACCTTTATATGCCCTAGCAACCTTTAAAATAATTTGATATTATTAGCTATTGGTTTTATTTCCTGGTTCTCAATTTTTTTTAAGCGTGATCATTATTTTGTCAATGCGTATTCATTAAATAGATTTTTTTTCCCAGAATAACAGTGAGAAAAGACGGCTAAAACCATAAAAAACCTCTTTAAATTTCGAATGAATTGTGGTCTCTTTTCAAGTCCATTCGTCATGTACCTTCCACTCTGGAAAATCATTTAAATCCCCTTCCTAATAGCATTTTCGTAGAACATTATTTTACTTACGGATTTACCACAATTCTCAAAATAATTGCTACAGATTTTCTCAAATGAAAATAAGAAAAGGTTTTGTAAAAAGGGTTAGGAAGACTTAAGATTTTTTTTGTAAGAATTAACAATGACTCTACATACTTCAAAACTGACTTTTTTTTTCACTCAATAAACATACTCTTAATGAATATTAAAGAGACGATATTGTCATATAGATGTAATCTCTACGATGTATTAATTACGCGTAACTAAGGTATTTGATTTCAGGGCTACATGTAAATATATAGGCCTTAGATATGGATAAAATACTCTTTGAGTGGCACTTGAATCACCAGTTTCTGCACTCAAATCGCCGCAGTGTCACATTCCAGTCGTCCTCAGTATAATCCTTTTGTTAGACTCTGAACCACGCCCCGAGCTCAGCAGTCGCAAGTTTTCATGGCCTACATGATACACCGCCGAGAAAATAGTCATGGAGGAACATTATGTCGTGAATCTTCTCGGAAAGCTATAGTGTTGTATACACTGAATGCAGAATTTCCCAAGTTGCTTCCGATCTTCTTGGTTTATTGCTTCGCCACACATTTCCAGAAAACTTTATTTATTTGCTTTTTATTTATATAGCGCGGTCTTGAGCGAGCTTTTCCATTGGCTGCCTCTCCCCTAAGCGGTTTTATGGCAAACAGAACAGTGACAAAACCGAACATTCTGTTTTACCAAACATTTTTTCTTTCTTTCTTGTTTTAGTGCGGTCTTGAGCGAGCTTAGCCGTTGGCTTGACTTAGACAATGGATTTTTCAAAGGTTCATAGCTCACGATGAAAATGGCGTAACGAGTTAAAAACAGTTTCGTTGATCATTTCATAAAAACGAATAATTATTATTTAACATTTTTTTAACCTATACAATCTTAATGTAATAAAAGGGTAATAGTACTGTTCCTGTCTCACTAGGAGAACTTGAGCTGAGAGCAGGCAAATTTTAAAGTTTACAATTTACAGTTTATAAAGTTTACGATACCACACCACAGTACAATAGTTTTGCTACATCAGACACACAGATTTTTTCCTTTATAGATAATCTTCCTTCGAGCATGTGCTATTGCTATTATTAATGATGGAGAATGTTCCTAGAAAGTAGTCAGAATATTGTGTTATCAAGTGAAACTGCTACCATAATCTTAAAAAAATATTATCTTTAAAATCTACCACTGAAACAGGTTGGACAGATTCTAGTAGAAAAACTAATTTAATCCATTACTGACAGGTACCTGAAAATTCCGGAAAACGTCACGTTTTGTTGAGCACATTCGAAAGCGTGCCTCAGGCACCTCGACCTGATCTGGCTTGCTAGATATAGCTTGGCACTTAATGGTAGTTATTTATTATTTTGTAGCTACGAAATGTCTTTACTATGGCGTCACCAAGTTCATCACTTCGTTTTTAAAATGTGTTATTCACATTTAAATATTTTAAATTTCTATGAACACCATTTGGTTGAAGTCAAACATGCACCTGGACTACCGTATTTTAAAAACTTACTTTGATTTTTCCATGAGCCATCTTTGTGTTGCCATTTTAAACCTTTTAAACGATTGTAGCCAACAACGTTACATATTTATACGTTACGTTATTTGTCTAGCAAAATTAACACAAAATGTGGTACTCTTCCGTTTATAGTGAATTCTCAATTCAAACATCGTTTTTAAACAGACGGACATTTCAAAGATATGTCTGTTGAAAGCGAGGGATGTGCGTCCATACATCGTTTACGTAATTCAAAATTGCGTCGAATATCACGGGTGTGAATGAGATGATACAACACCTACTCGCTACACTACTGAGAAAGGACCCACTGTTAGAAGGTTGTCTTTATTGTACTCACGTGTTGCTACGTTCGCTATTTCACTTTCCCTAATGACGTTTAAAATTTTCGGGAAACAATGGAATAATGTTTATTTCCAATGTTTCATTGTCAATTGTTCGTAATGTCATTGATCGTTTTCCGATTGCAATTATTGTATTATGTATAAAATTGAATAATGAAATAATAATACTTATTGGTGTTTCGTGTGTTTCTTTTAATGTAAACAATCTTTCATCATACAAGGGGGCATTTTGACAATTATTTGTCTAAAATGGTTAGAGACAACAGACAACCTTACGCGACGAGTAACAGTTTAGTACTTAAAGTACGGCAATCGCCGTATCTTTTGCCTACCATTTTGTGAGCTCTACAACTAGTGTATTGTTTGTAATATCATTGATTATAGGACCTTCAATGTGTGTTTTCTATTAAATGACAGACTATATATACAGTTACATTGTTTTTTTTTTTTAAATACAATAATTCCACGTAGGTACCCACTCCCCTCCTTCCTAAAACATACTAGTTTAATCTCCAACAAATACCAAAAACTTGTATGAAATATATATTACTATTCCTTCACTTTGTTTATTGCACTTCAATACTCAAAAGTCTTAATTGTTTTAAGAAACTCTACTAAAAATGTACTGTACAAATGTAAAATGTATGTATGTACCTAGACAATGCATTTTTATTACGATTTTCTCAAAATTCCAAGTGGCAAATATTAACTTTATCATTGCACAATGATAGCTTCATCCTAATTATAAATCCAGTGCAGTTTAATTTTTCCAAATTAATACTATGGAATGCTTTCTTGTTTTCGTTTAGTACACTTTCAAAATGAAACCAATTTAAATGTTGAGGAAAATCTGAAAAAATTAACGTTATTTTTAGTCGAGCTCAATTTAAAATTCCCCTATGCGTACTGTGAAGTGTGGACTTCCTTGCTTTTGTTGTGTAGGCTTTAAACATGGAACGCTTTTAAATATTAGTTTAGAAGTATCAGCAAAGTACTTACTCCATTTTTTGTCGTAATATTCTTTAAATTTTAACGTGATAAATGTAAACTTCAACATTGTGCAATTACAGTTTCATCGTTGTTCTGAGTCCAGTTCGGTTTAGAATTCCCGGGTAAATACTGTGGCCTCAGCTCACTCACGGCTTTTCGGGACTTCTCGAGAGATCTCCGAGAACTGGAACCGACCACTTCACTTCGAATACCCTTCAATACGACGCCATGACATCTTCAAATCCCGAGTTTTGACGATTGTTCGCGCAATACAGTATACAATGGGATTTTATCATCACATCTTTTGTATTTCCTTATCTTTATCATGATTTATTTCTCGGAAAATACAAAAGAAAGCACGAAAATAAACGTGGATTTCATGACTATTTTTGTTTGCTTATTCTTACTTGGTAGGATACTGTAGCACACCTTTCATTCTCATATGTTGAATACAAATTTTATAAATATGAAGGACTTATTTGGCTAGATTCAGAAAAGTGCATATAATATACTGCATCTTCGAAAGTTTGTCCACAAATACGATTACATGGAAAGTGATTATTGCATTGAAATTTAAACCTATTGAAAAAATATCTTTTGGCTTATGTAATTCCAGTAGGTGTAATTCTCTGCATATACAATAACTCACAAGTATAATTTCGTCCGTCTGTAATTCTGGCAGTTTGATATTGGTACGTGAAATTCACGTCTGCGTAATTTTGTCCAAACACCCACAAATACGATACATGATCAAGAATGATAAGTTTTTAAAAAGGAAATAACACGTACATACCATGGTACTTATTAAATACGAAATTTACGTTTTCAAAAATCGGGTATATCATAAACGGATATAAGCAGTACCTTAGAATCGAATGTGGTCAAATAAAAAAAAAAACATAAAAACGTTTTATTATTGAAATGTAATTAATCACTGTCAAAAATATGTACATCTTTTTAATTTAAATTGGTAAAATCCTTTTATTTTACCTTAAAAAAAGTGGCTACATTCAATTTTAGTTTAAAAGACGGTGAAATTCATTTCGACCAATGATAATGTAGGAATTAGCCACCTGAGGTGCCATCTGTGTTTCATAATTCATTATTAATTCCAAAACATATTTTATTATTTTCTCGCTCTTTTGGTGAGACTGATTTTACTATGTTTGAAGGTGAAAATTAATTCTCTGAAATTTAATCGAAGAAATGTGCTTATACCCGTATCTACCCTCTATTTGATCTCTATTTACAAGTAAGTTAGGAAAATATTTTTAAAAATGTTTATTAAGAATTACTCATATTATCAAAATGGTAAATTTAATAAAAGAGACCTAAAAAGCTTTTATGGTTTTATTCTTCGAGTTACGAATTAAATTAAAACCGACGCAGGTACAAAGCTCATAAAACAAAATGCTGAAACTCCCCATCGTAAATGTAACCGAATATTCCAGTCCTGATTAACTCATCAGCGTTCCTTGTTACTGTTGGGGAAATATGCATTTCGTTCCGCGAAAGCACCAACAGTCCATCACAAGGGCTGGCATACCATAAAAACTGGCTACCACGTGTTACAAATAAAATTCTTGTTTTCGTTATTTTTATCACATTTTCTTCAATATTGGAGACCCTGCGCTATGTGCAAATACTATGATATATTCACCAGCGACGTGCATTCAACGCTTCGTAGGAAAAGTTTAAAGGAAACTGAATCTGTGATGTTTCAATTTCCCTTGAATTACATTCTTTGAAGTTTGGTATCATCTAGGTCCAAAATAAAAAGTATTTAATACAAATATCAAAACTATGAAAAAAAACGAGGTGCAGTAATTTCATTTCTGAAGCTGCGAAAACTCTCGATAGGCGACTCATGAAACTCGTAAAGCTTCCCGTTTGGAATTCTTAGGGCATCTTTTCAGTTCGTGATGTCAATATGAGACTTTGAGATACCTTTTTAACCTTTGTAAAACAAGGCTGAGCGCTATGTTTTTTTTTGGCACAGTGTTCAATTTTTTCTTACAGAAATAAATTAATTTCTTTTTTCAGGTCGGCACTACTTATAAGAAGAAATATTTCTTTGTCATCCCTATATGTCATCTCCATACGAACTTCAGTTGAATATTTGTATGCAGGGTAAATTTTAGGGTTATTAATAATTTGCATTGCAATGACGTGTATCCGTTGAAACGCGAAAATAATTCAATTATCCATTTCGGCGATGTCTTAGGACGGGCCAATCCCTTGTATATACACATTTCTTTCCATTATATATTTTAACTGCACGCCCTACTTAGTAATAATATTTTTTGAATATGCTGAGTGGGGTGGGTAATATAAGCTATATAATTTAGGGGTGAATTTTTGTACCAATATGTGTCAAAAATGGTAATTGATTATCACACCTTTCACATAGAATGTATAATATATAGGTTAAACACATTTCACCACATACATTTTAATCCAAAATTTCAGGATTCCTCTCGTCCGGGGTGCTCATATTCATACTCTTGGAGATCGACTGTCAAATTATTAGGAGCCAAGCGATCGACTACTCACGACAGCTTGACACACTTAACTTTGCAGGAGGCTAAATGTACAACTAACGAACGAGTTAACTGTAGTTTACATCAGTTTTTCCCAAAAAGGATTATTGAAGCAACGTGAAAAGCGCCGGACGCGATTTTTTTTTATTTTGTTCATGATCAAATATCTTTAAAGTGGAAGCTCGTAACGCATTTTATCGCGTTTGGTTAATAAAATAAATATTTAATTTGAAACAGATCCATCTCTTTTTTAGTGCTCCTTATATTATTATATTCACGCTGCATGTGTTAGGGTAGACGATGATTTTACGGGGTGGTTTCATATAACAACATTTTTAAGCAAGGCTGCGTAATGTCACCGTGGTTATTCAATCTATATGTGGATAATTGTATGCGATAATTGCAAGAAGTGGGCTTGTGCAAGAAATGAGTAATCTTAAAGTATGTTGCCTGTTGTATGCTGATGATGCGGTGCTGATTGCTAACAGTATGGAAGATCTACAGTCCCTCGTATCTAGGATGAACAAAGTATGTATGAAGAATGAGCTAATGATGAATGTAAGTAAGTCTAAAGTCATGGTGTTTGAAAGAGAGAGTGCGAAAACAGTGTTCAATATAGTGGTGAATGTTAAATACTTGGAGCAAGTCGATGAGTTTGTAAATTTGGGAAGTATGTTTATGAGAGATGGAAGGACTGATAGGGATATTGAAAGAAGGGTGAATGCAGGAAACTCCATTAATGGAGGATTGAACGCGGTTAGCGCTAACAAAAAATATCTAAAGAAGCGAGGTTAGCAGTCCACAATGGAGTACTAATACCAACCCTGATGTATGGCAGTGAGGAATGGAACTGGTAGAGGAAGGGTGAAAGTAGACTACTACTTACTTATTACTATTTACTTAATATAATTTTTTTTTTACCCATGTTATTATTTACTTATTTCTATTTACATAATTTTATTTATTTATTATTATTTACGAATTTTTATTATTATGTACTTATTACTATTTACTTATTAATGTATACTTAATATTATATATGTATTATTATATGCTTATTACTATTTAATGATTATTATTTACTTAACATAATTTAATTTTTATTATTTATTTATTATTATTGGTTTATTAATATTTACTTATTTTTCTTCATTATTTACTTATTACTATTGACTCATTATTATTTATTTATTATTATTTATACATTATCATTTACTCACCACTTTTTGTTAATGATTGTGGCTAATTGGAACACAGATACTTTATGATAGTTATTTGGGTTACAATGAAATTATTATTGTTGTAATCTATAGATGTACGGGCCAACTTAAAGATTTACTCTAGATTTTATAGTTGTTTATAGCCTGAATAACTTTGATGTTATGTAAAAAAAAAAAAAATTCAAATCTGTCGTTTCAATAAAATTGTATAGCCGCCCATCTCAACACAGGACTGTCCCAGTGAGATGAGTGGCTAATGTTTTAGTTTTTTTTTTTTTAATTAAAGAATAAATAATTAAATTACTGAATGCTGTAGAAATGAGTAACTAGGTATGATCGTCTAAAAACTGTTGATATTCGCAAAGAATGCAATGCTGATGTAAGCGTAATGAGTAAGATTAAGAAATGGACGCTCAGACAGTTTGGGTATATGGAGCGAATTAATGAAGAAGGCAATATAAGGAGAATATATGACGCGAATGTGAATGGAAGAAGAAGTCGGGGATGTCCTAGGAAGACATGGCACGATCAAATGGATCAAATACTTGAGTCGGGTCATCCCATAAGTCAGAAAAACAAAAGAGAAAGTATGAGACAATGTATGAATGCCAACGAAACAAGAAGTGTTTAAAGGTCGAGTTGTTTGGCGGTTCGTCCTCTCTGCCTACCCCTGCGGATAAACGGTTTGATGGTTAATTAGTTAGTTTTTTAACCTTGATCTACGCGAACGTTTGTATTTCGTAAGCATATTGTCAATGGAAATGTTAATGACGTAATTTGTATTTATTTATTAATACTACAAGGCTCAGTGGGTAGAAGCATTAAGCACATGGATAAAAGGAATACCATCACAATATTTAAAACCAGGTTTAAAACATACGAAAGGAGAATATGTTCATTAACAAAATTATGAAGAGAGGTAACGTAAAGAAAATACAACCAAGAGGAAACATAAAATTATACTAAACGAGAGGTAAATGAAATAATAAAAGCGTTAAACACATATTTTGTAATTTTCCGAGATTAAGAACTCATTTTATCAACCTTTTTTACAGACATTAAAAAATACCTGTTAGTTGTAAATATTATTTGTAAAAATTTATGTAGTTTTTATTTACTTTTTAATTATTTTTGGTATTAAAATGATCTACAAAATTGGGAAGCAATGAGGCGGGGTATATAACAAAATTATTAACATGATGGGTTTGTAGAACTTTAAATCATGTGATCAGGGTGATCAACTCATTTCAGCCATATTGGGTCGCTGTTGCCAGCCAGCATTTGTGTTTTCTCCCGTTTAATATATTGTAGGTCTTGTCAAAACCAAAGTGCATCAATTTTCCACTATAAAAGACTCCCCGTACTTCAACACCAAATATAACACACATAACCTTAAGGGGAAACGCACATGTTAAAAATTAGTTTTTCCTTTGAATTTTCAATAAACTTTTCTTATCCCCTTTGTGTTGAAACAGGGAAATTTAAAGGCTCTTCATATTTTTTTACTCCTGTGTATTTACCACTCATCCCGACTAGATTAAAGTATTATTTTCCTCACTGAACCGAACCCAACTAACAATGTAACACAACCCCCCTTGTAGAGTACGTTCCCGCTTTATAATTACAGCAGCCGTTTGGGTTGATCTACCCCGAATGGGTTGATGTATCTCTTCTCGTTTAGTAAAGTAGCCTGCCTCGGTCGGGGATGAATAATTACCAGAGGGTAACACGAACAGAGGGAGACAGACTATACACCTTCATATCTCTACATACTGACATAATATATTAATTTTATTACGCGTAGATAGCAAAAAGGATGCAGGTTAACAATTCATAATGAAGTTTTGATGATAACCGTGACCATTAGAGAATGTGTGTGTGTGTTCGCGAAATACGTGTAGGGTGATAACGGCTGACTAAAGTATATTGAATGGTGATGCCTAAGGCGAATGTATGTTAAGACTACATGTATGTATCCGCAAAGCACCTAAGAATGATGAATCCGATAAAAATATCCGCCTGAAAGCTCGTCTTTATAATTATATCTAAATAAATAATTGTTTAACGTGGCGATATATGAAGAATCAATAAAAAAAAATTATAAATTTGCAAAATTACTGCCTCAACACAGGCTACCCTAGTCAGGAGGTTTATGTGAAACTTCAACTATAACTGTTATCATATTATTTCTATTTTGTTTATTTTAATTTATAAACCACTGTACTCTTACATTATTATATTATATATGTCTTTTAGTTATAGTTAAATTTAATTATAATAAAGATATTTTTATTATTATTTTTAATTTATGAGGAGCTGATGTTAATACAGTGAATAAGAATAAGAAAGAGATGGTTGAATGGTTTGATCTTGTATAACGGACACACGAGGAAAACAGTGTTAGGAGGGAAAGAATGAAGTTGGATACTCTCAGTAAGATAAGGATGGGATAAATCAAATGTTTTGATAATTAAAAAGCTCTTTTCTGCGGAAAAATTGTGTGATAGTGCTTAAAAATCTGAAACTCCTGTAGACGAGAGACCAAAAAACATCACCGAAATACTACTCGTCCATGAAAATAAACACAATCTTCATTTTATTGGAATGACTTAGTGAAGCTAATGAACCTCACTGTAATATTTAATCATCGAAAAAGATAAAATTAATAATGAAAAAGAAACATGAAACACAAGATAAAAAAAGATATAAGTCGCATCTGGGAATCGAACCCACGACCTTTGTCTTTATCCTGGTAAAATAAATAGAATCGTTATCGACTTTTTGATTTAAAAATTCTGCCCAACAGAATCCATATGTAATGTTAAATGTAACGGAGATAAGGCTTAGCAACTAGAACAAGCAGCGAGTACAAGGCAGAGTGCTGTGAAGAGAAAAGGGTTGCGTAAAAGAGGATAAAGTGGAACGGACAGTGGGAGGGTAGCAACTGAAAATATTGATAATATAATACAGAGAAGAAAAGGTAAAACCATTGAATTTGAAAACGCAAGGTCGGCTTTTCTTGTGATTAAGTCGCGAGCGTCCATGACATTTCAATTTACGAATACTGTGTTGCAGAAAGACAATTTTTGCTTCCATGTGAGAGAAATGACAAGGGGAATAGGACGGTTCAGGAATATTAACTGGGAATAATCAGATATTGCTACCCAAAAGGGTTAGACTATTTGAAGGTTTTATGGATTAAGAATGGTTTTCTCTCAACAGGGCGGTGCCGAGAGCATCGTTCATGATCACTTACTAGACTCGTGCTGTCGCTTTCACCAATTGAAACTTGTCGGGTGGTAAGTAATGCTAAAAAATATCTTCGCTGAAGACTTAGTGAACGATTTATTGCTCATTTTTAAATATTTAAGTGTAGTAATGTGATTACCGAACTGTTGTTCACATTTTTTATCTCAAATAATGTGTAATCAATATTTAGACGCCGCTGTCAGTGCGGCCATTTGCATAGTTCAGTGCTTAGTAGAGAATCCATGCAATAAATAGCTGAGCTTAAAAGTAGTTATCCTATCAAACGAAGGACGTGCAAACGATACGTAAAACGATATACTCACGGAAAACATACGTCAATACGAATCAAACAGAAAGGAATATGAAATAATACATCAGAAAGGTATAAGCCATCAGTAAGACGTAATGGAAAGTATTTTTTCCATTATTTTCCGATTAATTATGTTAAAAAAAACGTTAGGAGTCGCGAACACTTCATCTACTTTATTTATTCAGTGATCTTTGAAATACAAAATAGATACGATGAGTTTAATATTTTTGTAGCAAATCAATCACCATTGAAATTTATTCGACTAAAAAACTACAAAAATAACGATAAAAAAAAATATTTTAAGGGAGCTCTTCTATATCTGCCGTATTGGTGGCCAGGTAACCGAGTTAAAGGTTCCAAGCTTTACTGCAAATTAAATTCATATTTTATAAAAATAAAAAAAAATATTGAACAGGTTTCCTGGAGAAGAAGTCTTCGTTTGTCGGGAATATTTTTAAAATGAGTTATTTTTGCGTGGGGTAGGCTAGATGGATTTGTACGCCATAATTAAATTCCAGATTCTTGGTAACTTTTGCGGGAGAAGATACAACTTGGATAAAATAAGCATGAAGCGTCAATACAAAGAAGCTTTTCATTAAATATATGAATATGAATAATGGCAGTCACACAAAGCAGTTATTTTGGAATATCTCAAGGAATAAAATCTGTTTTTAAACCAGCAAATTTACGCACGATTTTCTGTCTGGAAATTTGAGTCGTTTCGCATATTTTTGGCTTGAAACGAAATTTCAAGTATGCGTTAAGAAGCTTTGAAATATTTAACCTAACGGTGAATCATAAAAGTTATAAATTTTTTGTAATCCGGGTATTGTTGAGGTATTGAGCTATATTTGCCAACACTTCTAGCAATACGTCAATAATGGACTCTGAATAATACCTCCAGTACACCATGACCGACCCAACGAAAACCATTCGCGCCCCTTCTCCGCCCATGAATTACGGAGACGGAATACACGCTGTGCTATCAGTCTGCAGGTGCAAAAATTGCATGGAACCACCACCCACTCCCTTGTACATATGAGGCGTCCTGTGTATAATTTATAAACACAAAATTACAATTTGTCTACAAATAGCAGACAAAAATTGAGGTCTCTGCGATCGTTTAATTGGTTATAAATGACAATACCAAGATGGTTGAAATATAAAATACAGTGTATTTAAAGGCATCACGGTTCAAGTGAAAATTTTTACATCAATATCAAACGGTCTTCAGAAATTAGTGATAATTCCTGAAAGGCGATGATTCTACATCAGGTTTTACAGAAATTTAATATTTGAACTTGTTGTAATTTTTTACACTTTTTTTAAGGTTCAGTATTAAGCCGTGTATTAGATAATAAAAAAAAAAACTTTGTGGAAAAAGCGCGCACTTAAAATTCTTTTCTCAAAATATAAAAATTAAGAAAAAAGGTTTTTTAATTTTTCCCGTTAAGTCAGATTTAAAGGTCAAATATAACCTCACATTTGAATTTACTATAATTTTTGTTCGATAATCGTTTTTATTCGGTGTTGCCAAAGAAATGTATATTTTTGGTTCCATTTATAGAATTTATTGACAGACTGATCCCAATATCACTATTCACATGTAGTACTCACCACAACGCCCACGATGGCCATGGCGGCTCCCAGCGTGCCGGCGGCGATATACACGTTGTGCAGGCGGTCGTGGTACAGCGCGAGCGGCAGGCGCACTTCTCGCACGGAGCCCCCACCGCCCCCGCCATCCGGGGCGCCCTGTGCTGCACCCACGGATTCCACAATGAAGTCATCTGCAAGAATACCAAAAAGATTATCCATATGTTTTGGTGTAATGTGACATTCTACTTGACCTTTATTACCCTCTTGTGAGAGCTTTAGGAAGCAATTAAAAGTACCATGGGACTATTTTCAATAATGCAGGTTGGGGTGTTTCCTTCACATTTGATAACCACCAATTCCACAATCATCCGCAATTAAAATTCTTGTCATTTGAACAACGTCCTCCTTAAACGCCAATTTTCGACCCGCATCATTTTTTTTTCATAATCAGAAATTTAAGTGAAAAAAATTATGAAATAAAAAAGAAATTCTTAGTAAAATACCACAATATTTTCAGAATTATTCAAACCGGTTTCGGAAGCACCATTACCTGTTATCGGTGATGTTATAAAAAATAAATTTATTTTATTTTATAATGAACAAATACAAAGTATTACAATAATACAAATATTGTGATTTAAATATAATATATTCAGATAGAACAAAAAACATCGAATACGTATTTGTTATGTTCTTTAAATGATGATTCGTACAATTGATAAATAAATCTCCTAATAAAAATTAAAACATCCCTGCCGTAATTCGATCCCGATCGCGGCGCTACTGTGGAAGCGTTGTGAAGAGATCGACAATATTGCAATTTCAACTGTTTCAAAATCGTATGTACCTCTTCACTCCTTAAACCAGGCCTTCACTCACCTTCACAAGTTTTCCCAGTATATCCAGGTCTGCAGGCGCAGTAGAAGGAGTCGACGCTACTCCAACATGTGCCCCCATTTGCACAAGGGTTCGTGTTGCATGTCTGTGGAAAAAAAAACACACAATAACAAAATCTATCGGGCTAGTTTAGTACGCAACAGATTCAAAGCTTTTATTTCCCTAATGATTTTTGCAATCGCATTTAACCGTTTCATTCATCATCCTCTCTTGTTTCATTACTGTTTGATCCCAAGTTTGCAAATAAAACTTAATAAGAAACTGCCTAAAACCCAAAATATCACCAGTAAATATCACATCTTTTATGCATTGGCGAGAAAAGAAAACGCGACACAACGATACCAAGTTGGTCAGCTGTAAGAAAAAAAGAATTTTTTTCTCGGGAATTAAATATACAAACATTGAAAACAAGCAAAGGTTTGACCTACATTTCTTCAGTCTACGACAACAGGTAACCACATTCCTTTTAACGCCTTCAAGGATAAATTCAGTCAATTGAAACAATCCAGCTTTGTAATACAATCGAGACTTATGGTTGGCACTTTTATAAGATAGGGGAAAAGAAATAAATTACTTGGCAGGAATCTTACTTAATTAATTGTATCGCCTCTAATTAACTGCTCTGTGATAAATCCTACTCATTTGGCGAATCCTGATAAATTACCTCGTATTTCAGGGTAACCACCAATATCAAAAAGGATTGAAATATTTTTATTCCAAAAACGAAATCGTACTTTCAATACGTGGATACATATTTATATTCATTTTGAAACATACCATTAAAAAAAATAGTTAAAGTTTTCGTTTTGTTGCACTGCGCAGAGAAATTTTGCAAAATGCACTCAGTAATGTGGAATCCGTGCATTGTTTGAGCGATGTTCAAGCGATGTTTCGCAGTTCCATCGAGCGAAAACTGAGAGTGTGTTTAATAATAAACAGGCTAAAAATATATAAATATGTGATACCACATAAAAGTCCCAACTGCTCCCAACTGTCTGGAGCCAGTGAGACTATGAGATCCTCAATTGGAGTACATTGTGAGGCTGAAGGTATTAAGGAAGAGAAGGAGATCAGAAAGGAGGAAGGTAAGGAAGTACTTGGCTATTCAGATCTAGTCACCAAACACGACTTAAGCCATTTTAAGCAACGCTTCGATTCTGAATGGTCGTCTATCAACAGAGCCATACTGACAGTATCTGGAATACACCCTGGAATATGCCGCAAATATGCTACTTATTATTTTCAATGAATAAATTGTAATAGATTATTTTTTGATCAAGAGATTTTATGAAAAGTCAAGTAAAACGAACACCGTATTGGCCCGGAAAAAACCTGACCTGAACCCCATTGATAACCTGTGGCATAAAATAGCTATTGAAAAAAATATACCGAATCCGTCATCAAAGAACAGCTTTGGAGAAAAAATTAAAAACTCTGATAAATTTATAGACGATTACATTTTAGAAAAAGGTGAAATCCATGCAGAGGAGAATTGAAGCAGTTATTAAAAATAAAGAAGAAACAACAAAGCACTAAATATATTTTTTTATTATAGTGTTTTCTTACTAAAATATGTACTTAATTTTTTAAATAAGAACCTGTGGGAGGAAAATATATTTGAGTCATTTTTAATTAGTACGAAAGTTTTTAGGTTCAAAACTTATTAAAGATCCATTGATACAAAGTTACAACATATTAATAAATCACAGTGACTTACGACATATTACAAATAAACTGATATTTTAGTGCTGCACACATTTCTGTGCTCGCAGTTGTATGTCTCTATGAAATCCCCCAATAGTTTAATAATGTACCTGTTAAGTTGCATAATTTTATATATTATAAAAACGTGTAATCCATGATCAAACATTTTGGAAAGTAGAATAGAATTCCAAAAATATGCATCTGTGTGTAATTACGAACTTAACATTGTACTTCTACTACTGTGAATTTTTACATTTCATTTCTCAATGGGAATTTAAACGGCCTCAACAGTTTCTCTCATTATGGAGACAATTGAAAACTTTTCCAGAAATATTGCATCGTCGTTGTGTAAAAAAATAATAATTTCCTTTTTTAATATCACAATGCGTGCATTCAACTCACAATTTCCTGGAAGTTTTAATCAACCCAATTGTATTCTTATACAAGAAGTATTTTAATTGGTTCATTATTTTTCTGCCCTATTTTTAACACGGAGCACGGTTTTCTGCCCTTCGAGAGCACGTTTCATTCTCGCACTTCCACAAAAACATTAACAGCCACTTCATTATGCAGAAAATACAAGACATTTTTTCACAAAAGTGCAGAGCACGTCCTAGAATTTTCATTAGTGAATGCAGAAAACACAAATGTTTATAGTGTTTGAATTATTTATTTAATCGATATTTCCGCCCAACTAATTTTATCGGGAATAACACAATTTTTTTATAGCGATCACGTTAGCGGCATGCAGTTCAAAAAGGCTGAAAGGCTGTGCCTACCCTAAGATATGACAAATTTCTTATGTCGTTCATAGCGTCCAATACTTGGGACAAATTATCACACACGACCTTGAAGGATATTGAGGATATGGAGAGACAAAGAAGAGCGATATCCGTTAGAGCAAGTATGCTGCCAAGGCGTTTTTACCTTTGCATCGCAAACGTCAAAAGAATACTGTTCAATACATTCTGCACATCTCTGAACACGTCGGAATTGTGGGTACATTACACTGCATTACAATGGAAAAGATAAAAATCACCTACAATAATGCATATCGCCAACTATTCCGTCTACCAAGATATTGCAGCGCTACAGAAATGTCCCTGGAAGGACGAGAAGCCTATGGTGTAGAGTACGCCAATCCAAGAATACCATCATTGCTACCATGGGTACATGGATGGAATCTCCCTTAATGGCCCTTTGGAGACGGGAGACAATCAAATATCCACCAAAAACTTGTTAATTTTTTTTTCTATCTTAGTGAATGAACTTATTTTTCATATTTTACAGAGTAATCTTTTTCTGTGTTTTTCTTTTCTTTTTTCTTCCTCTTATTTTATGTATTACTATTGTTATTTTTTTGTATTATTATCACTTATGGAACGTATTGCATTGCACTACACGTGCGTACCTTCTAGAATAAATAACCACTATTATTATTTCTATTATCGTATTGTATTTTTTCCATGAATTTAGAATAAATCGATGACACCACCAATTTGAAAAATTAAGTGTTCCAGTCAACCGTAGATTTTCGGCCAATCAGCGTTTAGTTAATTTTAGGTTGGATTTATGCTTGGAGTTTTAATCTACGGTTGATCAAAAAACCTAATACAAAATTTGACAAGCCTCTGCTTCGGGCCAAGAATGGATGGTTAAGGGGGACCGATCAAATGTAACAATAAAATACCGCTTTTCGTCTATGTGTGACAATGACAAATGTGATGGTCGGTTAAATAACCGTTTCTTAATTTTCAATAGTTTTGTGATTGGAATTATTTTATTTAATCATATTTTCTGCCTTTCATAATTAAAAATAATGTAGAGAGGGGAGGCGAATTTAAATGATATATTAATTTAATTGATTAAAAAGGGAAAATTTAATAATTAGATGGAAGATTTAAATCGAGTTCAGACTTTTAAGAAAAGAAACATTGAACGGAAGGGGGGAAAATTCATTGTATAATTAATATTTATTTAACATTTTTATTGTTTCTTACTTGCTACCCTAGCTTGGGACGTGTTGTAGCAAGTAGTCCATTTCTATATATAGAAATAAAATATCCTATTTTGTTAACATAATAACATACTCGTATGTGTTGTAGACTTTACATTATTTAATATAGAAAACAAAAAAAGCAATTTAATGATACTTAGACTAAAAAGAAGAAAAAAAATCATTTATATATTAAAATTAAAAATAACCATACTCATTACAGTCCAATACAAAAACAACACAGAAAAAGTTTGAAAAACGTGGGAATAAATCATTTTGAATAAATTTAAGAATAGTCTAAATCAAATCTACGCGATGACATGTATCATACTTTCAGCTGCCGAGAGATCACTCAATAGAAGGTGTTTTTTTTAATCTGGTATTGAATAAATTTCTTGTACAGCGTGTTTTGAGTTGGAGGTGTTGCCTATTGTATATGAAAGGACTAAGAAGAGTGTGCGGTATTTCAGTTAAGGCTTGATAGAAGAGAGGATATTTGTTTAGAGAGGCACAACCAAAAAAAAATTGTGATCCAAAGTTCCCAGTTCTAGAGTAGTACCACAGAAAGTATAATAAGAAGAGTTTTAGGTGTGTGAATTTTAAAAAGGTGTACCTTGTTTGGCACGCAATTTCATATAATCAGGAATTATTCATGCGTTTCATTTAGGTATAAGGGATATATGTAGATATTTTAAGCATTACGTTATGAATGAATTTTCATTACAAGTTCTACAAATCCATAGAAAAAATATTCAGGTAAGATGAATTCAAATTAGGAATATCGCAACAGAGGTGGTGATGTAAAAATAAACCAGCGAATAATACAATATGTTAATTAATTCGTCGAAATAAATAGGGAATTGTAAAATAATAAATTTGAATTGATGTTACTTTATGTAGAGTTATTCTAAAGGGGAAAATAATAATAATCTTCACCCTTTTCCATTTAAGCCCTCTATTGTGAAGTTGGAAAGGCCTGCTTCATTGTAATGAATTTAATATGCATACGTTGTTAGTGTTTCCCTGTCTTAACACCTCCTTGTTTATACGACGTCTTTACGCATTCATTAATCGTATTAACTCGGACAATGCTGACTGTAAAATACAATTATTATTATTTTTTCAATGATTTCATGAAATATTTTACAAAAAAAAGAATTACGAGCTTGAGGAAGTTGAAGTTCGTGACTAGTAAAATAGTTTTCTTTACCATAAACTAGAGGTTATGTACATATGAATAACACATATAGGTAATGTGAGGTCTTGGGTGCGAGTCCCAGTTGCTACCAATACCATTTTTCTTTCGGTTTCATGTTTAATTTGAGAATTGTTAATGTTATCTTCAATGGCTAAAATGATGAAGCGTATAAACACGTAGGGCGCTAAAAATGCAACATATCCCTATTATGTTTAGATGCTCGGCTCTATCTCAGTATTCGTGGGTGGAATTGATGTATGAACACGGGAAGCGGAATGTATTTCCTGATGCAGAAATGAAACCCTGGTATTGATAAAACATGAGGTTTAATTGGTATACTAAGTGTAACATTGTCATTACCTTGAAAAATAGAGAGAAGGATTAGTACTACAACGAAATATATTAAATTAATTAGGATGGCTTTTGTGGACGGCATCTCGTCTTCTGCACCAGGGAGGGCCGCGCTTGTCCCGATGATTGCCGATTCCTCCATACACCATCCGCGAGATCTGGAACGTCTCACGGCAGCGCCATCCGCCACAGCAAACTTCATCCGTGGAATCCAGCAAATACGAGAAGATGGTACCTTTCGCTCCGTACAAACGACGTTATTTCTCGGTCATCATTGGCATGGTTTTATTTAAAATCCAGCGCTCCTGCACGCGCAGATGGATTTTTGTCCCTCCAAGTCACCATCCATAATTATATTGCCATCCTACCCACTTCGGGTATATGGTGTTGAAACGCTCGTTGGCGCAGATGTATATCACAACACAATTTAAGAAACATATCACTCCCTTTACAAAAACTACCGGCTCTGTCCGCCTTGTCAAGTCATGTCTGGCGCCATCTTGTCTTCGCTGCTCTCTCTTCCGTCGGATGTCTCCCATAGACATTTCCTCAAATCTCTTCCGTAGACAATAGAAGAGATGCCCTTATAAGCGGGGTCAGTATTTACGTTACATTGACGTATTACGTAAATTCTTATTTTACGTAAATTTAAAAATGGGGATTCTTGAAGAATGCGTAGATTACGATTATCTACTGTATTCATTTAATTTAGAAAAATTATTTTAACGACGAATTATTTACGATTTAACATGTGTGTTTAAGATTCTTAATTGAATGTTTTATACCTCTGAACAGCTAAATTGATTGATATTCACGTACCTGGTAGGACAGTTACAAGACAATACCTGCCAATTTATTGTGACAATTCCCCAATATTATACTCCTATGAAACGAATTCAATATTCGGGGGGCAAATACTTGGATGTTGTTGACATATTTGGTACATAAATGTTTCAGTATAAGCATTCATCAATACGTTTTTTTTCATCGAGTAGAGCTTTGTTATTGGAAATTATTTAACTCTGGATAAAAGTGTTAAACTGTGATGTATTTTTTTAATAGTATGGCCTGTTTAAAAGCCTGTAATGGGCGTAAATAAATAAATTACAATGAGGTTTATAAGCTTCGATAAGTTATTCCAAAAATGTAATGATTTTTGTATTTGAAATTGGTTGGATTAATAGAAGCTGTAACAAAAGCTTACCAAAATATTTATAGCACTTAGTGCGGTATTTAAGTTTGCATATTCCATGATTTGTTCAAACATATTTTTTTACAATTTAAATAATTTTTTTCACATTTTGAAAAGTGTAATCAATTCCCGAGATCATTTGGCTACCTTCGTGAGCATTATAATTTAATCACACTGGGTACAAATGTACGACTTTAAAATTTAATTAAGTATTTAGTATGAATATGCAAAATATCATAATCTAAAGTTTGAGGCTTTGCGGTGCCTGGAAGCAGATTTGCATACGTATTAGGATTAGGGTGAAGTATCTGCTCACTTTGACGGAGTTTAAATGGTCCGAGTATGCAGCGCCTAACTATTTGCGTACCTAATGCTGTGAGTTGTATACGAGTACCTTACCCTCCAACCCAATGCATAAACGTTCATTGTCCTGCTTAAATACTAAACATGCCACCCAGTCATGCCAAGAACATTCATGTGCCAAGAATTTGCCTCTGTAGGACAAAGGGCAAAAGGTCGGACAGTGACGCTTGGGTCCGCTGATGAGAAGAAAATGAATAAGGAATGGAGGACCAAATTGCTGGAAAATGTGAGGAACGTCGTTGTTGAAGTTGTGTTTCACAGTGCTTCTCATTATTCTGTTTGCAGGTAGTCCTACTGGGAACACTTAGTATGAACAGAATACTTGGTGATACTCGAAATTGCTCTGCGAGAAAATGTAGCAATGGTTTGTTTGTGGTGACTTGCAATTAATACTGTTTCATACAGATAGCATTGTAATACCACCGTCGAAATATTATTTACTGGTTCCCGAAGTAATTTTGTTTTGTAGGTGAAAACTTTGCGTGGAAAATTTAAAGTCCCATTAAATTTTCTATCGTAAATAGAAATTTTCACTTCGAAATCATGCATTTTGTTAAGTAAAACACGTGAATGTGTGCATGGACGATAAAAGGCAGATTTATGTTCAGGGACGAAATCATGCATTTTGTTAAGTAAAACACGTGAATGTGTGCATGGACGATAAAAGGCAGATTTATGTTAAGGGACGAAATCATGCATTTTGTTAAGTAAAACACGTGAATGTGTGCATGGACGATAAAAGGCAGATTTATGTTCAGGGATGAAATTGACAATGATAAGGTTTGATATTTATAAAAAAATAATATTTACCGTAAAGTACAGCCGGTTGAATATTTTACAAAAAGTCTCGAACAGTGAGCTCGAAAAATTGGCACGGCTTTTAGTCTGGAAAATCTATGTCCACGTAATATTGCTGAAACTTCGTTTTCCCTGTGAGTTATTGAGCTTTGAAATGTCAATTAAACTTTAAAAAAATAAGAGAAAAAAGTGCTCAAATCGAAAAGGAAATAAGCGAAGATTTTTAAGGTTTTTCAATTAAATACACGGTTTCTGGAAACCAATTGTTAGAAGCGGGAAACTGGCGAATCTATGGTACACCAGAGAGCACGCAAAAAACCTTTTTTTTTCATTTAAGCACTTTGTTTTGTTTGTTTGTTTTTTTTTTGGATACTGTAGTCAGAAGAAATTATTGAGCCGGGTCTACGCTTAAAAAATAACTGATAAAAACCCATAGCAATGGATTCTTTTTAAATTTCATCTAATAAAATGTAAATTCGGACTTAATTTACTAGAACACGAAGACTTCAAATGTGATGTATATTCTCCAGCTTCCCGTTTGTACCTTATGTTTCCGGACATCATGTATGTTGGGAAAACATGAAGTTAGGGGAAATCCAAATCACCGGCGAAAGCGAGAAGTTTATTACAGTTACTGTTTTTATAGAAAAAAATAATAAATCATACCGCGATGGCCGGCATGAGACAGTCGGACCCAGCATACCCGCGCGGGCACTCGCAGGAATAGTTGTTCCCGCGATCCACACAGTAGTGGTGCAGGCTGCAAGGGTTCGGGGAACACAGGTCTACCTGGGGACGCAAAGGAGAGGGTTAGGACCGTTTGGTGAATGTGTCAAATTTAATGGAAAAATAAGTGAAATATTCCAATGTGAAGATAGTGGAAGTTGATAAGAGTTTCGTTTTTTCGGCTATACGAGTATGTAAATAATTTACACGGATATGAGTTATTTAGTTAACTAACTAACTAACTAACCGTCACGCCGTTTCCCCGCAGGGGAAGGCAGAGAGGACGGACCGCCAAACAACTCGATCTTGGCATACACTTCTTGCTTCATTCACTTTCATACAACGCCTCATACATTCTCGTCTGTTATTCCGACTTCTGACATGGCCTGACTCGAGTATTTGATTCACTTGATCGTGCCATGTCTTCCTCGGGCGTCCCCGGCTTCTTCTTCCATTCACATTCGCGTCATATATTCTATTTACACTCCTCTCTTCGTTCATTCGCTCTACATGCCCAAACCATCTAATCGTCCCTTTCTTAATCTTGCTCACTACGCTTACATCAGCCTTGCATTCTTTACGAAACTCAACATTTTTCACTCGATCATACACGGTTTTACCACACATTCGTCTCAGAGATCTCATTTCTACAGCATTCAGTATACTTTAATCCTTCCTCTGCCAGTTCCATGCCTCACTGCCATACATCAAGGTTGGTATCAGCACTCCATTGTGGACTGCTAGCTTCGCTTCCTTGGACAAATTTTCGTATGCGCCAACCGCGTTCAGTCCTCCGTTAATGGAGTTTCCTGCATTCACCCTTCTTTCAATGTCCCTATCAGTCTTTCCATCTCTCGTAAACATACTTCCCAAATACACAAACTCATCGACCTGCTCCAAGTATTCACCATTCACAACTATATTGCACACTGTTTTCGTACTCTCTCTTCATTTAGTTAGTTATAAATATAATAGAATCTATGGAAGCCAATCATGTAAAAATGAGATAAAGTAAAATCTTAGAATTGCCGTGCTGTGACATTTGCATCCAACATTGTTTAACATGGTTTGTTTGATCACCATATAAATCGTATTATTGAACATGTGCACCAAGTTTCAGTCATTCAATGTTGTTTGTAGCTGCAACGCGTTTAAATAACTTATATACTTCAATATAATAAATTAGAACAACTTTATTCATTGATAAACTAAAGTTTTTAAGACAAGATTTTTGTGCATAGCGCATAGGGTAACAATTATTTTTATAAACAATAATTATTAGCCTGAAACACTCATCCAAATTGAAAAAAACCTTCCGAGAAAAGATAAATGTCGCCGACAGGACTCGAACCTGCACCCTTCTGATTGCCGGTCAGATGCTCTACCGTTGAGCTACGTCGGCTTATCGCAAACCCGCCAAGTTAATCAATATATACTAGTGTTTCATTCAATAATTATTGTTTTTATTATATTTCACCTGTAAACAACCAACTTGATTAGTATGAGAAAGGCTTGTAACGGCTAAATCCCTCAATAGATGACGTCGAGACAAATTATGTCTACATTTTATTGGTGAAAAATGCTTTGACATGTCAAATATTTATTATTTGATAAACTAAAGTTTTTAAGACAAGATTTTTGTGCATACCGCAAAGGGTAACAATTATTTTTATAAACAATAATTATTATCCTGAAACACTCATCCAAATTGAAAAAACCTTCCGAGAAAAGATAAATGTCGCCGACAGGATTCGAACCTGCACCCTTCTGATTGCCGGTCAGAAGGGTGCAGGTTCGATTCCTGTCGGCGACATTTATCTTTTCTCGGAAGGTTTTTTTCAATTTGGATGAGTGTTTCAGGCTAATAATTATTGTTTATAAAAATAATTAGAACAACTTTGTTTAAACCACTGTTTTTATTATATCTGTTTTTAGTACAATGTTTATCCTGATGAAGGGAGCTTTGCTTCTGTGTATAGATATTTATATATTAATAACAGTGGCTTAAACGAAGTTTTTATTATTTATTATAATAATAGTGATGCCACAAAATCGTTATAAATCTTTAGATAAAAATATACACATACTCTAATATTGTCTACACTCTACAATGATTTTTTTTTTTTAAGATTACTCGCAGAATCTATGTGATTTATGTTGTTTGATAATGCTTTTTACGTAGATATTTTGATTATGTTTCAGAAAACAGATGAAGAATGGTAGTATATGTATACCATATTATTTACACAAAAACGCCAACCATTATAGGGATAAGCCAGCCTTTGTCAAGACAGGCAAATTTTTTAATAAAAAAACACATCTAACCTAACGAAGGTAGGTACTGTAAAGATGTACCCTTAAAATAATGATGTTTCACCACAATTTTACTATTTTCATTAAAAGACTCATTTGATAATCGTTCCATAATAGATTTCTTTAGTAGGTGCCATTCCGATTAAATACCACCATTTAAAAATGCAACATTTTTGGAAAACCAATTGACGGTTTTTTAATTTTTTTATGTGAGTAATCAACAAGCGTTAGAACTGCTCCCAACCGTCTGGAGCCAGTGAAACTATGGCGTCCCCAATTGGGGTATGTTGAGAGGCTTATGGTAGTGAGGGGGGAAGGAAATGAGCAAGAGGAAGGTGTGGAAGTACCTGGGTATTCAGATCTGGTCACCAAACAAGGCTAAAGCCATTTCAAGCAATTATTAGATTCTGAATGGTGGTCTGTCACCAGGGCGATACTGAGAGTATCTTGCACTCTGAAACGTGCCGCAAATATGCTATATATGATATAACACAAATTAATCAAATAAAATTTCTTTTCGATCCCCGGATTTGTAGCCAAGGATCTCAACCACCCAACCACAGAGACCGTCAGATATATCCAAACTTCTTCATCTCTCTTTACCCTTTTCAATCCACCTCGATACACTTCAATGGAGGTGGGATAGTCCCACTGGCTTAAGTGTAGTGTTACTCAAAAAAAGAAATAACATTTGGTATTTGCTTATTAAGGGTAAAGAGATGTGTCAATTGGTGCCATCGGTAAAAGTGTGCTTTTTTTATGTTTGACGTTCACGTGCTTTGTTGCGGGAAAGTTTACTAGGTTTATTAGGGAGTTTAAACGGCAGTTGTTTTTAGCATTAGATAATGAAACCATACGGTATGGATTTAAAAATTGAAACCCGCGTATTATTAATAATGCTGGAAAGGTCTCCGCATGGGTGATAGAAACATTTTAATAGTGCTAGAAAGGTCTCTGCATGGGTGGTAGAAAACATTATAATAATGCTGGAAAGGTCTCCGCATGGGTGATAGAAAACATTTTAATAGTGCTAGAAAGGTCTCTGCGTGGGTGGTAGAAAACATTTTTAAAATGCTAGAAAGGTCTTTGCATGGATGGTAGAAAACAAAGTAAATTGGCATCAATCTCTGAAAGGATTTTTAATAATAATAATAACGACATAGCATTTATATAGCGCAGTTTTGCATTATTGCACTTCAAGTGCGGTTTACTATAACAAACTTACAAATAATTATTAACTGACTCTATTCGGTGGTATTCCTATAGTGCTTCTCTCATATTCTATTCATAAACATATTCTATTTATACATTCTTAACATATTATATACATTCTTACTTATTCTGAACATTATTCCTACAGTGCTCCTTGGGTACATATTCATCTAATAAAATATTTTTGTTTACTATCATAATACTGTGTAAAAAGAAGATTTTTTTTTAGTTGTTTTATAATGTTTGGATAAATAACTTATAAAGAAAATGGTTTGAGAATTATACAAATTTCTGGAAATTATAACGTTGCCAATTTTCAAAATAAAATCACTCAAAAGGATTTATCCTTCTGTTACCATTAGCGTAATAGTACAGATACCCGCGTTACTTACAAGGGATCACAAGGGAATATATTTTTCTGTGCTTGCATATCTAACACAATATTATGCAGAAAAAATAATTTTGATACCGCTTGAAAAACAACACCTTCAACACCCAAACATGAGTTTATGAAAACAATTACTTAGATTATGTAACGGTAGTCTGTTAGACATTAAAATTTGCTATCTTATCTGCTGTTACTTGATGTTCATTTCGTAAAGGGTTAATAAAAACTAACAAATTTTGCTTTGTTTTTAAAGTAAATTTTCATTCGAAATGAAATAATGTTGTTACCTTTATGTGGCACCTCTTGCCCGTGTAGCCTCTTCCGCACGTGCAGATGTAAGCCCCAACGTGGTCCGTGCACGTGCCGCCGTTAAGGCAGGGGGAAGACTCGCACTCGTTGTACTCGTACTCGCAATGCTGGCCCGCGAAACCTGTAATTAAGGGATGGTCAGAAAATGGGAGATTTCGTGTATTAGGCACGTAGTTTCAGTGTGGTCCTGCCGCTGAAAGTTCCGTTGGTATCTCTCTTTCCGTTACTCTCCTCGTTTGTGAGAAAGAGGAATGCCTACATTAGGCAAACGTGCATATATATGTCTAAGTACTACTATAAAGGCACACATACATATTTTTGTATAACATTTTTTTAAAAAGTGGTTTAATGTACAATCAATGAAGATGATATTGTTGTTTCATTTCGCGCATATTGTTAAACCACAAATTATTGAGTGTTTAATTCTAAACATGATTATAAACCACCGTGAGTAATTTATTTAAACTGTATTTGCATTCAAACCGATTCTGAAAAATGGTTACATAAATAAGGTTGATTAAAATCAAATTCATACAAAACCGTTCACTTCGAAATGAGACACCGTGCTAAAACGGTAAATTGTGTACGTTTTTCTAAGAAATCTCAACCTTTTTGATTCGTTTGAGAGCTGTTGACTTGAGTTGGCAAATATTAAAATCTTGAGACGTCATATTTTCAAAATTCAACTTTTTCGTAAATGTTTTAAGTTTCCAGAGGTGGTGGACAAAATAATTTGAAAAGAAAATAGTTTTAAATAAGTCAACATTTTAAGTACCTACATGCGAAGTACATTATCACTATCGTATATATGTTAGTTTTGTGAATTTCTTGCCCGTTTTTTCCACTTTAAGTGGTGTGAATCCGGACGGCTGTGAAATGGATAGAATGGACGCCAAAAAAACAAAGAAAAAAAATATTTTTCAAATACTTTGCGTAAAACTTGTGTCGTTATTGTATTTTAACACATTTTCTGAGGGAAGATTGTCGAAAACTTGTTTCTAATTCATTGAAATATTCCTTTAAGATGATTGGTCAACTGTTTGCTCGCGCGCTCTTGATATTTTCAGCAAGTCAAATCAGGTTGCGGTGACACAATAGAATGCTGCCTATTCCTTTCCAGGCAGATTTCTCTTAGCGCTTTACCGTTTTTCCAACTCTATACAATTAATCTTGTATCAGTAGACAAACATCAAGTATAACCCCCATTGTAAATCCCTGTTTTTAGCGTACTTTTTTGATAATCTGTCATGGGAAGTTCTTTTTTGTACTGAAAACTCGACAGTTGCATCTCGAACCGAAAATTTATGGTCCCATACAAATTTATTTTATTTAGTCATCGAGTTACAGTCATTACCCGAGAACGTATTTCATTTTGTTATTGGGTTCATCGTAGAATTAACCTAATATCGAAGTTCTATTCGGTGTATCGTTATTATCATACCTCACCCTTTTAATATGTTTTTTTTTTGGTTATATTTTAAAAAAATTATTTACCTACGTCCATCTTACGTTTTAACAAATAACTAAAATTAACACAAATTCAGGGAAAACATAATCATTATTCCGGACAAGACTGATTCAGGAGCTGTCATAAAATGTATCGTTCATTTCGCTATTGGGTACATAAATTTGTGTGTAATGTTAGTCGGGATAATAATTTAGCAAAAGTACATAGATTTTCTTATGGCAACAATAAAAAATTTACAATCGTAACGTAGGTGATAAAGATGCTGAGAAATGGGTCTTTCTTTTCTAATGGTAATATTTTTTGTACCGCTGAAATCTCAGCAGCGGAATAATAATATTCAGGTTTTGCCGAAATAAATTCACAATTTATGTCCGTGAATTAGATAAATCATATTAAGATTCGCCCTTGCAAACTCCGATAAAATATACATAGGAAACACCGTGGTCAAAATTTTAAAATGCCTCTAGTTAAAATCCTTAGGCGGTAATATTTTGATAACTCACCTTTTTTGGTCTACTCTAACTATGGAAAAATGACCTAATTATTTATGATGGCATGTGCACTAAGATGAAGCCCTGTTACCCTTAGTCATAAGTGATGTTTGTAACAATTTATAATCCGTTAAAGTAGTTGTAAGAAGGTCAAATTATTTCGAACATAAAGGCAAAAGATTTAAAATTCTAACAGCATTAAATAGAATTAATTTCATCATCGTCAGCGCAAGTTGTAGGGGTCTATTTTTATCTATGTATAAGTCGTTTATCATTTCATATTTAATTGAAATCATGATAGCTCTTTTTAGGGGTGCAATTAAATAAATGGTTAAAGCATTTTATTTTCTAACTCTGTAAAATGTATGAATGTTTAATCCGAAATATACTTCGAAGAAGCTTGCGTTAGATAATCAATTTGATAATTTCATGGTTTTGGAAAAATATACTATCTATAATATAATATCTCTAAATCAGGTATCTATTCTGGAGGAAGACCACCAGGGAGGCAGCATGTGACATGCCAAGGAGAAGACCAGCATAACAATCAGTGGTGTGCCATCCACAAATGTATAAAAGGTGTACCTATCCCAAGAAAAACGAACAAAAATATATAAGTTCGCTTATTTATTTAGTTATGCATTACAAATAGCTGTAAATGATAATAAAGGGATCATTTTAAAATATTCAATGCATAATTTATATTCGACCTTGTTAAACTGTACACAGCTTACCTTTGGTCATAGAGCAATGTGATAGGAAGAAGTTAGTGTAATTTTCCTCTTCTAACAGGTGGAAGGAAAGAAAGAAGTGAACCGGACCCGAAAAAGACTCTCCACACAGCAGTGGCGTGCAGTCCATAAAAAAAGCTGTGCCTATCCTAAATCTAAACGAACAATACGATAAATTTCAAAATATAGGTTTTTTCCATGAATTTTGTAAGAAATATGTTCAGTTGGCCACAACAGCCAGCGGAGGATAAAATGACGATTTTCAAATATGCAATGCACAATAAAATTTACACCCGAACATGATAAATTACACACAGACTATCTGTTATCACAGCGAATCATATGTTGGCATAGGTTCCGGTGAAAATCTCAGGTCACATCGCCGAAGAAAGTTTTGTGGGTGGAGTTAATACAAAAAAATAAAAATAAAGCTGAGATATGAACGACGTCTGTAAATTATTAAGGTTTATTCAAAATAAAATAAATAAATACAATCCACGTTGTATTTCAAAAAGTACTAAGCTCGATTGTTAATGCTATGTGCTGGTTATGAAATGCTCACAGGTATTTCATGAAGTATTTCACGAGGCATTTTAACAACACGTGGATCATTAAACTTGCAATAAGGTTCGGTGCCGCCTCTCAGAGGGGTGCTTTCTTTGGATACTAAACCGTATTATTTGGCCATCAAACCCCTAAAAAGGTATAGTTATAATGGCCGGTGAAGCAGGGGTGAAATATTAAAGCCGTCCATTAATACGCCGTTACCACCTTCTTAAAAAAAAGTTTCTGAGACTCCGCGCAATTTCATTTTAATTTCTGATATCGATTGAAATGATTGGGATTAAAATGATATTTGTGGGGTTATTTTCGTAGGTGGTACACAAGATCGACGTAATCGCAGTTTGAATTTAAATGTGTACGGGAAATCTGTAATTATTTTTTTATCAACTTTCCAAGAGCCCACATGAAAATAATAATATGTTAAATATTTAAGTAAATGTTTAAATATAATAAATTAATTAAAAATAAAATTAACGCAGTCATGTTCTTAACTACAAAGCAAAATCTACTTGACTGAGGCACTGAAAATAATCAAATAAACGCTGAAGTGATGTAATAGTTGGTGCAACCATTTTTAGTGCGCAACGACATTTCAATAATCAGCTTTGAAATATCTATTTAATTCTTGAAAAAAATAAGATAAGACGCACTACAGCTAGTTCAATTTGTTTCAATTACAATCTAATAATAATACTTTCTAGAAAAATATGACTTCTATGTTTTCTATTGTAAAGTAACAGAGTTTTGTTTTGTTTTGTTTGGGTTAATTTTTCGAGAATTTAGAATCAGGGTCAAACGCTATAACAGCTAAGCTCGCCGCAGTATTTGAGATTATTTTCGGAGTGAGAATTGCTAGTTGGATTGGTTTTTGTTGTTCTTCTAGTAAACACAGATTGTGATGAAAATTATGGAGAAAAATAAGATTCCTTCAAGATATTAGATTGAACAACCCCTTTATTATACCAATTTTTCTCGTTTTATTTTACGCACACTCTATCTTCTATAATATCGTTTCGTTTTATTGCTTTCACAATCAGTTCTTGTTTTCAAATCGATAGGTTTTTTTTTCTCGCTATATCTTGCCTCTTAGGAAAACGGATTTTCTTCCAGGATATATTGGTACTCGGAGTAATCCTGTAATCAATATTAACCCCTTATAGATTGATAGAGAGAACAAGATTTGGAGTTTTAATACCCAGAAAAATACCCCATATCGTAGTCTTGTAAATATTTTGATATTATTACTGCAGCATTGACAATGCTTCTTCAACGATTCATCTAGAACCATAAACATGCTATAAAAAATACCTTACGATATCTGAATGAATTATGATAGTAGGTGTAATTATTTTTAATGTAAAAATCAAAACAATATCAAATTTAAACAAAGTTAATTAGTTTAACAAAATAGTAAGCTCATTTACTTATAGCAAAAAGATGATATAAAATATATCTGTACTTTTATGCAGAGTCAATATAAGGTATCGAAATATTATTTTTAAGTTTTTCATTTATTCAATATATAAAGGCATCTAAATTTAACTAGATTGTGTGATTGAAAAAACCAAGTTATTGTGACAACAAGGACATGATCAGGTCAAATTTAGGTTGACCCCTAAATACGAGTATATTACAAGATGGCAAGTTGTTCTAAATATTTATTTTAAAATGTGCTACGTGAAATAATACCTTTTTAGATATTATGCGAAATTACCTAAAATCGGATCTGAAAACAGTTTTTTTTTTTTTACATGAATACCGCACAAGAGTCTCAACTGCTCCCAACCGTCTGGAGGCAGTGAGACTATGACATCCCCAATTGGGAAATGTTATGAGGCTGAAGGTATTGGGAAGGGGAAGGGGAAGAGGAAGGTGGGGAAATACCTGGCTATTCAGATCTGGTCACCAAACACGGCTAAAAGCCATTTCAAGCAATTATTAGATTCTGAATGATGGTCTTTCATCAGGGCGATACTGAGAGTATCTTCCACTCTGGAACGTGCGCAAATATTTTATTTTTTAAATTAATTAAATGTGAATCAGCACAAATTAATTAATTACAATTTATTTGCCCACGCCGGGATTTGAACCCGCGACCTTCGGATTCGTAGTCGAGGACCTTACCCCTCGACCATGGAGGCCGTCAAGTTATAGTTACTGCATCCAGCGGCTGTGTATTGTAGGACAGCATTAGATGATAAAGTAACGGTGAAAAGGCAGAATATGCATATGCTTTCAGCTTTAAACTTTTCATTCACCAGTTTGATATTACAACATTACCTACTGGAATAAAAAATCTTGAAAGTGGCAATGTTTAAGACCCAGCAAATCCCTTCGAGCGGTAACTGAACATTGTCTGAAAAGGAGATATGTTAATACGGAAAAGAGAGGGAGCGCGCTAATATAGATAATGTAAGCGATCTTTTAAAAAATATTTAATAAAACACAACATATTTAGAATAGAAGGAAAATCTATAGAGTACTGATTTAATTAGCATTTAAAAATGCGCGGTGGATTAAAAAAAAAACTACAACATTCTAAATAACAGAATCATATTCATGATTTTTGGAGCATATTTTGCGATTTTTTTCTGTTGATGGAATTTCATATAATTACTTTTTCAACTAGACATTTGAATAGAGATTTTCTTAAGTGCATGAAAACTTTAAGTTTTCATGGGAAGTTTGTAATATGTGCTTAGGAAATCCGAACGTGTAGGCACGCGGAGGATACAAACCTGGGTCTCTCAGGGGTTGAGAAAATAAGAGATGAACCAAACAAATATTAGCAAATCATAAACATTTTAGGAAATCCATTTGTTAACGTACCGTTTTGTATCTCAACGTATATGTTTGCTCAACTCAACTCCGTGAACAACATATCACCAGAGAAAAATTATTTACGAGGAACGGCTGCGCGGCATGTTTCATACATCACTTAATTTTGGAATACCCATCCAAACGGGATAATCTATTTTTTTAATTAAAGGTTTAGTAAATATCTAGTACGGATGAGAAGTAGTTTATTTATTTTGTTTTATTTTTTTAAGTAGAAAATCATTTGCGGGTTTATCGTACTTTTTGAGAAATACATCACATTTACTATGTAAGTATGATTACATAAAAAAAATTAAAAAAGGTTTTTTCGGGTCGATATTTTATATTCTGTATGGCAAATTTGTGTTCCACCGTAAATTGGTCGTTTTATAATTTAATTTAAAGTCCACTATAATGCTTTTTTTTAATTTTAAAAATAAAATTCATTTTATATTTCATTATATTTTCAAAGCAGATGGGTTAAAACTTTTTTTAAATCACCGTTAGGCCCTAAATAATTGTTAAAGATGCCTCTAAATTCGCGAAAAATTAATTCTTTTAATGGCCGATATTTCATAAGGTAAAACAAAAATAAATAAAATACTTTTCATCCGTACTAGATATTTACTAAAATAAAATATAAATGGTATATTTTGAATAAGCCAACGGACTTTCAGCTTAAATAGTTCATTCGATATGTATCGCCACCCCCAGAAATTCACACAACCAAATCACTATTTTCATAGTGTTCGTATATTAGTATGTTATGTGACACTCGAATAAGCATACGAGAATGTAATCCATCGATATTCAAATCAAATATTGCCCGAACTTAATACGCCAATTTAAGTCTCCGGCGTACCGTTGGTAATTCAATTTATTCGTCATTAACCGGCAGTTTCCGACGATGCATGGATTTGGTGGTATCGCCCGACAACCGGTAATTGGTCTCGAATCTGCAGTGCGAAGTCGAGCTCTGTGGTACTGTATTTCCTCGGCGATCGCGTTACAGAAAGCGCCGCGATTACCAAAACCGTGCAAGGCTAGACATGAAGTCAAGTGGCTTACAGCAAATTAGAATTTGTATGAATGAAAAAAGTCAATCGTTAGAACACTTTTTTTACATTAAAGCCCGAGGAGACCCGAGACAAACAATTTCCCTTCTTGAGAATGCTGTGTGGAGGGTCTTTTTAAATAAAGGAAGGTGAACGAGTTATGAGAAGGAAAAGGGTATGAGGAGTGGGTAGGAATCTGGGGGTCAGTGCATACAGAAGTGATGGACGTATGAATCCATCTCTCCCACTACGGTGCAAGGCGATGTTGGGTCGATAAAATCCGGCTGAAAAGCTCAAAGAGTTTCCCACCCGGCCTTTCCCGATCCACCCCATCACGCAGTTGGTGGGCAGACGCATCCATCGCCAATACCCGGAGGAAGGTTAAAACGAAGAAAACCACTCAGGGTGCCCTTTAGCAGAGGGTTGGTAATCCAATGAATGGTTTGGTAACCACACCGTCTCCCAAATTACACGTTCTTCTATGTTATTTTTTTTTAGTCACGGCTGTGTTTTATTTTTCAATGTACCGTAAATGTTTTCTTTTTAATCGTGAACATCTTTAAAAAAAACCTTATACTTACCTCAGACACTGCCGACTACCAGACTATGTGCATACACAGGTTTATATATTATTCGTATTAGAAAAGCATGACCTCTATCGATAACCTTCAGACACGCAAAGCTTTTCCAATAATACTGATTTCAATATTTAATTAAAAACACGGTCTTAAGTTTTGTCTAGAGTCTAGATGCCTCTACCTTTATTTATAGCCAATGTACGTGGTTTAAACACAAAATCCCAGCGAGGTGGTGTCGGGTTTTATACTTACTTTGTTTCAGACTGTTGGAGGTGGTAAAAAGTTTGCAAACATTGACAAGTGGATTGTCTACAGTAGAGCGGGAATAAAATCCCAGTGGAAAAAGTGAATAACAACCGTTACATTGATGACTTCATGTTTACACACAACCCTTGCAAATAAAATTGATATTAAAAATCACATATTTGAAAATTTGCACATACCTCATCTGATATTCGATGAATAATAGAAAAGTCCTATAATATTCCTGTAAATATTTCATTAGTTATGGCTCTTGATATGTTTGAACTAAATTAAATGTAATGTCCTTTACACCAGGAGTTCACCTGTATTGTAGAGAACATTATATTTCCACCATTTGACCCTGTAAGCTCTTCTAGCCCATGAAGATTAATTTAAAATGGGTATATAATCCAATTTTTTTAGCTGATCAGAGAATTAAGAAAATATTCTCGGAAACAAAATTCAAACTCATTGTCGTTCGAACTAAAGAAAAATGTGGGATTTAGAAATATTTCAAAGGCGACCCGCCATCTTACGCTCACTCAGATTCCAGCAGCCGAACAGTAAGGTGGATACGGCGTGCCCTTCGGGCACGCGGCTACACTGCGTAGTTTGTGGCGTCATCTTGCCGCCATTGCATCAGTACATTGTAAACTCGTCTTTGCATGAGCCTAAATATTAAAGCCAGTGACCAGTGCATTAACTCGCTGTGTCCTGCCTGACGTTGTATGTGTGAGATCAAGAGCCCCTAAAAATCACACTTTTTACGCTGAAGGAACGTGACACCAGTCACTGACCAACTCATGTAAGCAGATTGTTCAACCCTCCTTTCTGTGCTGTAGTAACTGTGCCCTTTTGATAACATGCCCGATTTGAGATTCACCAGAGAGAGAGATTATTGAGTCTCAGATTAGGTTAGGTACTGCCCCTTGTTTTGAACCCCGTATGTATTACCTATAAATGTTTTCCCTGTAAAATAAACCCTGTATAGAAAGCACGCATCTTTTCATTGCTAGTTAAGAATCTTTTCCCATATGAGGCTGCGCCAATCTGCGACTATGAGACAAGAGCTGTGATGCCCTTACTAACTGAGCTAACCTAGTGGAACTCTTAGATCAGCCCTCGCGTCTGGCCTCGAGGTGAGTTAACCTGTCTCTGTATTATTACATGCCGCCATAGGTTGGGGCTTGCCCCATATCACTTGAGCCATAACGTGGGGGCCCATCCTCTTCCCCTTCTTACACTGTCGCTCCAACGTGCATTAACTGCCTACCATTACATTCCCCTTCTTACACTGGCGACCAACGTGTCCTTCTTCCCCTTCTTACAACTTATCACTTATCAGTAAAGATGCAGAAAAAAAAACACTATTTTTCTGCAGAATTGCATGATGATGTCATTCTCAAGACAACTTTGGCATTGGCATTTTGGTAAAAATATGAATGCGTTATTACTCTTTTCTCCTATATCGCAATATCACTTATTTCCGCCTTGAAATGATGTATCTATAAATAAGCCATACGATAGGATATTGCTGACCACAGATTTAAAACGCCCTGCACAGATTTGACCTATGATGTCAGTAATTAATGCATGTGAAAAAGGGTTTATATTGCTCATCAAAATTTTGCGCGATACTAAGCCGCGAATGGTAAGGGATAATTATCGGATCTACGCGATGCTTCCATAGGGTCCGTGGTATTGGTCCATTGCGGTTAGCTGCCATAGCCAGGGCTGCAGGGATGCTTTCGGATAGTCATGGCACTCCAGACAATGGAGGGAGCTGTAATCAGATTATCTGATGCCAGCGTCACAGAGCCTGTCGATAACACTCGATACCGGGCCACTGACTATACGCTACTATTTGTTCAACGCGTGCTTAAAATTTGCATCGACTCTGTTTAGTTGAGGTGTATTATGATGTTCCCGCTATTGGTGTAAATATCGGCGCCACGTATTACAAGAGCATGCATTGCTTTACGGATGTGTTTTACATGCGTTTACGTTCCATGTTTGATATATCGGTTTGGCACTGGAAAATATAGCAACGGTTCTAGTAATTAAGATAGCAAACGTATTGAGTTAATAGACCTGGAGAGTCAGATTTGGAATACAGCGCAACAATTATATTAATTGAGATAGTAAAGTTTCAAAAGCGAAACACCTCAGTCCTTATGTCAAAATAATTCAACGGATCCAAATATTATGTTTTATAAGGTTTCCTCGTTTTTTAATATCTCGATTTGTATTTGACGCTTGATTATTTGGTACCCACCTTTTGTTTATTCTGTATTTTTTAAAATATTATTATATTATAACAATGTTAATTTTTTTAACTCTCTTTAACACAAGGTAGAAAGCACCCAGCGTGGACGTGTGTGTTTTGATTTTAGTAGGTAAGAATTAATCGAACAGAATTATCAGCCAGTTAAACATTCTGTCAACAGTTCTCATATTTTTATGCATATGGGATATTATAAACACAACATACATAACTTGATCTAGTAGGACTGTAATGTAACGGATTAAAAGTTTACATAGGCAGGTAGGTGTTGTATATATAACATATACACATTAGAGTCACACACGTGATAGATTACAAAGGTAGCGAAAATCAGAAATTGTTTGGTTAGAGAAATATCTGCAAAAGCCAAACAAAGAATTTAAAAATTGGCAATAAATTATCCGCAACTGTAATGTAATAATTGTTTTGGTATTTAATTCGTATAGCTCCATTTCCTTTTTTTTATTTAATTTAATATCAAATTTAATAATATTATTATTAAGTTCTGCAAGTATTTTAGGTTTCCTTACTGTGACTGCCGTTTCGATGTTCAAGGCTATTTTCAAACTGTAGTTAATCCACATTACAACGATTTACTTATATGATTTTATTTATTCCCAATTTTGTTTATTATTTATTTTTAAAAATATATTTATATTAAGACGTGTCAATAGCAGTGCTGTGCTTTTATTAGCGACTGTAAATTTAAATGGTCAATACACTTTAAATTTCAGTTACTTTAATTGAAATATACCTGGATAATATTGTCCCAAGCTCGTGCAATTTGATCAGTACAAAAATTTTGACAAAACCCGTGTAGATTTTACCCCAATAAAGTAAATAATAAAACCGGAAAACAAGAATGATTAAAACAAACAAAAATAATAGAATGTTTACTTTTCTTCCTCTATGTAGTACTTGAATAATTGAACATGTAATAAAATAAAAGCTTTTGCTTCTTGGAAAGGACTCCAGCTGTTAGCGTACGAAATAACATAATAATTCTGTCCTGAGTTAGTTATAAAAGCTTTATCCACAATCCGCAAAAGCTCACCCTTTTCTCTTTTCAATAAAATTTAATTAACATTTCAAAAATAGTTAACACAGTCGACACCTTTGCTTGAAAAAGAGCGATTGTCGAAAATTGAAAATTTACGTCACTTTATAATACTATTTGGATTATGTGGAATATTTCACGATACATGTACCACAAATTGTCCCCATGACCCGTGTTTTTCTGTTAACCTTGTTCAATCATGTATAATCATATCACAAAAGCTACTATACTATGTTACTTGTTTATGTATATTGTTCCATTTCCCTGTTTCTCTACTTTTTGCTACACACTTGTGATCTCTTTAAAATTTAAAGTGATTGTTTCCTGTGAAAGCCTTCATAACTTCCTCGTGCACTCGTATTGATTGCTTGCAATACAAGAGTGGCACGTCATGCGGCCATAAACACCAACTATTGAATTGCGATAGGCTTTATTATTTATTCAATTCTTTGTTAGATATAAATACGTACTATCTTCATGTAGCGGTTAAAATTATTATTTAATTCATGTGGGATATAAGTATTGCAGCAATTTTAAGTACAATCAGGCCTGTTAAAACCATCACATGGAATAAGTTGTATCTAATTAACGTGATGCAGAAATAAATGCTTTTTTTGTGGTTTTCTTTTAACAAAGGTTACGAATATATTGAATGAATGGTGACTGTATGCAGAATGGGCAATGTTTTTGATATCCCTTTCTTGAAGGTCGGATAACAGCCTTTAGAATATTGGCAAAAGGTTGGAATTTCCAGCTAATTTTACCAGTATTTTAACTGAAGATGCTCCGAAGAACAGTCACTAGCATAATTAAACCCTTCGGTACCGATGTTGTCGAAAGACACGTACAACGCGAGATGTACGTACCTGTTAAGACACGAAAACGCTCATTCGCATATATTTCAAGACACTGATTTATTTGCTTTAGAAGAGTTACCACACATCATCCCTTAATAAGACATAGATCACAAGGGTAATTTCAGGGCCTCCTGTGTAAAGTTTATGAAAAAAAAATCAAAAAACGAATATTTCTCGTAGTTTGCTCCGCTAGTAAGCTGATTCCAAAGCACGTATCGTGATCGATAGCTCTTATAATGGTCCAAGTCAGAGGACGTACGTGCGTCATCGATTATCGTACTGAAATACTTTCATAAAAATCTTCCTTCTCATACGTCTTGTATGAAAATTAAAAAGATACTGAAATGTCGAATGTATTTAATCATATTCCCATTAAAATATCTCGAACGTATGTTTCTTTCGAATCGTAGAACTTTTATGGTATTGCAAATTGTAAAAATAAGAAAAAATGAAATAACATACTTTAATTCATAAAACGCACACAATGGTTATAAACGGAGGAGTGTATCGGACAGCAGAGGCTTATTACCAAAAATGTTACACCTAACTGAAATAATTAAGGACTAAATTATTTTAATACCTTACTTCTATGATTAGAAGTATGGTCACTGTCAGCCATCCATATTTTACGAAGCGCGATTCGACATACGGCCTTGGTATGCATCACGATGACGTACGTACGATCTCTGTCTGGGAGCACTATAATGTAAATATTCCGGATATGTACAAACCTGGCTGGCAGAAGCAACGATATCCATCATCCTGGTCCATGCAGATTCCGTGTACGCAGGGCGAGGATTCGCACTCGTTGAGCGCGTGCTGACATAGCAGGCCGGAGAAGCCGCCCTGGCAGTCGCAGCGGAACTGCGTCACGTTGCCGGAGCAGGTGGCTCCATTCTGGCACGGCGAGGAGCTACAGGGGTCCACCTCCTCCTGGCAGTTCTTGCCCGTGTAACCTGGAAGATGAAACTCCGTCAAAAGAAACCAATAAACAGATAACAATAGCATTGTTTGAATGTGGAGAGTGATCAAGTAACATATTAAAGCAGAAACTGTTTAATGCTGGCAACATTATGCATGTGGCAATGCAGGGCATTGTTCTTGCGCGGTGGAATTCACATTGTCCAGATAACGAAAAAAAACACTTAAACGTTTTGCGGAATCTACGATTTTATCAACACACAGACGTCCCTAGCATAGCGGCTGTAAAATGACTAAATTTGCTTATTTTACAAATAAAATATATTTAAAGAAAGACAATAATTCCCAGGTAACGAAAAACTTGACAATATTTTAAAAACTCCTACCATTATAATTTAAAGCTGTTCCTTGTGCAATGGTGGAGTACTTACCCAGCAGAGGAATTGAACTCACGATGCCTGGGTAGGAACCCAACGCATTTGTAAACTCATCTACTAACCGGTATAAATGTAACAGTACAAACCATTGAATCAGGTATGTATTTTCAATTTCTTTTTTTTTTCTTTTTTATTGTGTACAAGTGCTATTATGTCTAGTCAAGTCGATATTAGTTCCCAGTTAGGCAGAATGCTTGTTCCAAGGAACCAAATACTCCAGTTATGCGTGGTGAAATATTTTGTAATTATTGTTTTTCTTCAATCTATCTACTAAGTGTGTTATGAATAACAGGTTTGAATAAATTAAAGTAACATTAATAAATTAATTAAATTCTTTTGTATTCACCACTTTATTAATATACACGTATCTACATAACTGTTTCGAAAGCGGTGATTGCTTCATCAGGAATATATAGAATACTAAAAAAATAATAATGTCAAGTATAGACAAATGATAAACATAGAACACAATAATGTAAGAATAGACAAATTATAAACATAAACAAAAATTGATTAAAGTAGGTAAATAATTAGTCAAAAATGTTATTAAAAAATTGTTATAAAACATTCAATAAGAAATTTATATTTGAAATTAAAAAATAAATTGAAATTGAAAGATAGCATTCGTCCCACAAGAAATATTTCCGAAGCGCTGCAATACCCCGGGAGTGGAATAGCTAACGATAAGGTTTATTTAAAAAAAAAATGGCTGTTTTGATTTACTATATTTATTTTTTTTATTAATGGATATATAAGATATATTTATTAAGGGTTTAATTATAAAGTATAAGTATAAAACCTATAACAGAAGTTCTTTTATACTCATAGTCCTCCTCACTGGGGATTCCTGTTCCAAGGCGGACTGGAGTGTTGTGTTGGTGTTATTTTATTTTATTTATTATTATTATTTTTTATTTAATATAATACTTATAAAAAATTTAATAGTACAGATATATCTTAATAGCTATTTACAAAAAAAAACATAAATTTATTTAACAAAAAGTGTCCAACTCAATAGAGAAAGATTTCTCGTGTTTGAGTTGGGGAGCATATATACTTATGCTGTCTTCATATAATGTTTATGATTTCCTCATCTTAATATTTACTTATTTACTTTTTAACCTTGTTTATCTCCATGATATTTTTAATTTCATTGGGAGGGCATTATATAATTTTTTTGCAAGGAATTTATGGTTTTTCTAGTAAAAGAAATATTAGAATTTTGCAATGTAAAGTAAATTTAAGGTTTTAGTCCATAAAGCGTAGGCTGTAAGTTACCATTTTTTAGTTATTTATAAAGCATTTTTACAGTTTTATAACATTGTAAATTTTGAGTTCTTATGGGTACTTTTAAGATATTTTTTGTGTTCGAGCTGCTTCATGTGTGGGTGTTTGAGGCAGATCAGCTTCCAATAATCCGTTCTTCTATACGTGGCTGGTAAAGAGCATAGTATACTTTATACGGCTCATATTTGTTTAGTATATTGCACATATTTCTAAAGAGAGCTTGGAGAGTTTTTTTTTTTGTAATTCTATGATTTGTTCTTTTTATATAATTTTTTCTATTTGGAAATCCCATCCAAGATTTTCGTAGATTTCAATACCAAGATATGTTATCCTCCCAGATTGTGCTTATGCTGTGAGCAAATATTTTATAAATGAAAAGTAGTGCGGTTGGTTTCATTTCTAATATTCGCAATAATAAGAGTTCTTTTCATAATCGTGCTTCAAAAGCGAACACGTCCAAAAGTGACACCATTCCTGCTCATACATTCTACGGATATAGGCATATGAAAAAAAAATATTGAGTCCACGTAGTTTTTTTTTCCTTGTTTGTTTTCTTGAAAACAAATGTAACGAAATTTTATCCACATAATTCAAACCTGCCACCAGGTATGTGAAAAAATATTGGTTCCTCGTAGTGTTTTGTCCTTGTTTATTTTCTTCAAAAGACGTGTAACATAATTTTATCAACGTAATTCAAACCTGCCACAAAACCAATTTTTCGAAGTTTTCTCAACAAATAACATGATTTTTCAATTCAATTTTCGCGTGAAACACTTTAAAATACTCTTTATTTAAAAAATATTGATTTTATTTCTATTACGGCTTCTCGTTTTATGGATTTTTTTACCTAATTTTAAATTTCAACAATTATTGAGTTCTCCTTTGTTATTTTATTTTCACGTGTGACAGTTTTTTCCCATCCGACAGCATTGCTATAAAATAACAACGAACCCCTACAGAATACACAATCATACCATGTTAATTAGTTGACAGGTAATAGACATATTAATCAGTCAACGTTCAAATTTTTCCTACAAAAGTCTTAACAATCAACCCGCGTCTTTGGTATTAGATTCTTACGTATAACCTCAGTCTGCGCTATTGCGCCGTTCAGTCTTGTTGATAACTTGCCAAGGGATAACTAACCTCGTCTCCTTAATATATTTTTAAAAGGTTAATTAAGGACCCACGCAAGTGCTAAAGCTGAGAAGGTTTTGCTGAAGTTGTTTTTTAGTGATTATTATTACCAAGTGAAAATAAAACGATCAAAACGAGCTCTAAGCGCACTACCAAGATCGTATTTTTGCATGTATTATCTTATTAACAGTCCTGATTCATATTAAGGTACTTGAAAATTCTGAAATGGAAATACAATCAATCTCATCCTATGTCAAAAACACTGCATTATATTTTTATAAGTTGGTAAGGTATGTGCAAAAATACTACGATTCGGGGTACATCGAAACCCGCCCCACGGAAATAATCAATACGCCCACTTATATGAATTAACACAGCAGGAATATATTATTATCGAGCAATAATTATTGCCAGTTCTGAAGTGAATTCAACACGCCAGATCAAAACTATACTCAGTCAGTGAGATTTTAATACAACGATAGTTGGGGTTTTCAGTACTACAAAATACACGTGATAAATTTAGTCTCAGCTTTGGAAGCTGAGTCAAACTATGTTAGTGGTTAAACAGTTAATTCTGACTTTCGCAGTAACAGTTATCAGGCATTGTTGGTCCCTCGGGACGGATGAGAGTGTTAGTGTTTTGGCAATCACACGGATGTTGCTGCCAAAGTGCGGGCGTTGCTTCCACATTGTGAATGATCAAAGTGTCCACGGAAATGAGATCTTCCGCGAAATACAACAAAACTGTCCCGTTTATGGCTACGATATTCAATCAGCTATCCTTTCCAGACACACGGTTTGTACCCTGTCCATTGTCGTAACGGAAAATGCAGAACTTCTGGATGAATTATTCGCAAGGAGTCAACAATGGTTAATCGTTCCACACGTAACTAAAAGAATTTTGATTATTTTACTGGGTGATAGCTTAGTATCTTTAAAAGCCTACGATTCTTATTTAGAACGCGCTGGACTACGAATTATTGAAGTGATTGTACATTTAAAAAAAAATAGTGGAGATTTAACGATGATTGGAAGTAAAACAAGTGTTGAGGCTGTAGAGATATGCGATTTATTAAACATGAATAATATTACCATGGATAATTTAGATCTGATACGGAAAAAGGATCAAAAGCTAACCGTGTTTCCGTCAAAATGCGTCAATCCGCCAGTGAATCCTGAGAAACCAGTAAATGTTAGCTTGTTTCACTGTCCACCATTTGTAATAATGAATAACGAAGAAGATGATGTAATTGACGGAGTGGAAGTTTTTCTACTACGAGAACTGAATAAAACTATACCTATAAATTACGTCTTCAGAAATAGGATTGATATGCGTTGGGTACAAACTATGAAAGATATATCCAAAGGAACATCTGAGTTAGCAGCTTGCTCTATATGGTTGAGAAACTTTTTCAGAGCAGAAGTTGAGCCAACCAATTCTTACTGTGTGCTAACAACAAAGATATTTGTACCCAATCCGAGCAAACTATCTCAAGCGTATTTATTATTGAAACCATTTCATAAGTACACTTGGTTCCTCTGGATCTTTATGCTCATCTTTGGTGTAATCCTTGCTTCTGTTTTTGCCAAGACTATGAACCAAATATATGTCAGCAGATATTCTAATTTCCGACACAAGTTTTCTAATGTGGAATATAGCGTTTGGTCAATACTAAGAATATCAATTCTAGCAGTTCCTTACACTTTCCCGAAGCCAACAGAATCACCGATGAGATTCTTAGTTGTGAGTTGGATCTTAATAAATCTTTTTTTTGGTATGACCTACACCACGATGTATACAACTTACATGATGCGGCCATTATTTTCGAAAGATATAAAAACATACGCAGATATGGTGGAACAGAACGTTACATGGCTGAATAACTTCAGTTTGGATATGGCCAGACTTTTTGAAAATAGTAACGACAGCGCTCTGCAGGCAGTTGGTCGATCATCGGTTCTTGTAAATGATGATGAAAAGGTGAGGACAATGTTAACATCCAAAAAATATGGAATAATGTTGAAGCTTATGTCGGAGAAGTATGTGGTGATTGATGCTGGTCAAGATGGTGATTTCATGTTAAGGGAATTACACCCGATAATTCCCAGTTTAATGAGTCATGCAATTGTGTTTGGTACACGGAAGAATTCACCATACAAGTGTTTTGTTAGTCGAAAAATTCAACAACTTAACGAAGCAGGAATACTGAAATTTCATTTAAAGACCTTGCTCAACAATATTTTGAACAACACAGACGTAAGCGATCCTGAAGTTCCACTGAAGATGGACCACATCGAGGGACTAATGTATTTGTTCGTTACGGGGTTGTGTGTTGCAGGTGTGTCTTTTGTAGGAGAAATTATTCACTTTAGATTGTGGACATCTAACAGATTAAAAAAAAACAGTGATGTAGATATTGTTTATTCAACGAACGGATGTTAGTCACTTTCTAGAATGATCGATACTAATCTGTCTCATTAATCCATTAATAATTGCTTCGCTAAGTGCATTTTCATTAAAGTAATATAAGATATTTAAAGCAAGTTCATGATATTAATCAACAATAAAATTCATATTTGGTTTGGTTTTCCTAAATCAGTTGCCGGACCCTAAATGTAGAGATATCTGAAATTGTATCGGGCTAACCTTAGTCAGAAACTACAAAGACCTTTGGGTGTCCTTTATGTTTCACATTACAACTCCTTTTTACTGTCCGCTTTGGGAATAATATTTTCTTCGTTAATTTTATTTAGGAAGACTGAAAGATAATGTAAAACAAACTAACTAACTAACCATGACGCCATTTCTCCGCAGGGGTAGGCAGAGAGGACGGGCCGCCAAACAACTCGATCTTGGCATACACTTCTTGCTTCATTCACATTCATATAACGCCTCATACATTCTCTTCGGTTATTCCGACTTCTGACATGGCCCGATTCAAGTATTTGATTTGCTTGATCGTGCCATGTCTTCCTCGGACGTCCCCGGCTTCTTCTTCCATTTACATTCGCGTCATATATTCTCCTTATACTCCTCTATTCGTTCATTTGCTCTACATGCCCAAACTATCTAAGCGTCCCTTTCTTAATATTGCTCACTAAGCTTACATCAGCCTTGCATTCTTTACGAATCTCAACATTTTTCACACGATCATACATGGTTTTACCACATATTCGTCTCCGAGATCTCATTTCTACAGCATTCAGTCTACTTTCATCCTTCCTCTGCCAGTTCCATGCCTCACTGCCATACATCAAGGTTGGTATCAGCACTCCATTGTGGACTGCTAGCTTCGCTTCCTTGGACAACTTTTTGTTTGCGCCAACCGCGTTCAGTCCCCCGTTAATGGAGTTTCCTGCATTCACCATTCTTTCAATATCCCTATCAGTCTTTATATCTCTCGTAAACATGCTTCCCAAATACACAAACTCCTCGACCTGCTCCAAGTATTCATCATTCACAACTATATTGTCCACTGTTTTCGTACTCTCTCTTTCAAACACCATGACTTTGGACTTATTTACATTAATCATCAGCTCATTCTTCATACATACATAATGTAATATAATAATAATAATAATTGTATAATTTCTATAGCGCCGTTTTTGTGAAAAATCATCTCAAGGGCTCCAGTACAAATATTACATGCTAGTGTTTATCTTATTATGTACAGATACAGAAACATACCTACCCGACAGGTCACTTCAGATTAATATGTTATGTTATAAAGTTTTAGCTTGGAAAGATATGATTTTGCATGCACAGGACACATTATCAGAAAACACTCCACATTGCATGGTATTGTAGTTACTATTTTATTCTTACTTGTTAATGATATTATATTTATTAGAAGGTTAATGGCTAAAGAGAAAACGTTATTAAGATTTAAATAAATAAATAGAATTCAGTACTAAAGAACAGATTTTTAAAATGACCGAAGAAAGCTAAAAAAATACGACTTGAGGTTTAACTAAAATTTTCGATGATGGTTATTTAAATTTTCAATGCCACGGACTATGAAAAGTATAATTTTTTCTAAAAGGTATTATAGGTAAGTACTAACCGGATGGCTTCGTTATGTACATTGGGTATGCAACTGAACCATTCATGGATATGACTTTCCGAACAGATGAGTTTTAACGTATATACGCGACAGAATTCAGAGCGTCATATCAGACAGTCATATCCATGAATGGTTCAGTTGCATACCCAATTTATCAATCTCAAATCGTATAATATATTTATGTAATATTACTGTTAGCACATGGTAAGAGGCAGTGAGAATTATTGCAAATTATTTTGTGGGACTTTCTGTGTATTCAGTAGCAAATTTTTGAAAAATAGTTGTATAAACATTATTGCTATTTTTGCTTCAAACCTAGTTTTTTTTATTATTTTTTTCTATATATCCCCCATCTAATATATTCAATAAGGAGAATACTATTAAAAAAAAGGATTTATGTTTTAAGCACTTATTTCCACACCATTTCACATTTTCCTCGTCAATGGTTTAGGAAAGCAACAAAATTGTGATCAATAAACTTTTTTAAATCTGCTAAGTTTAATTTGTAGAACTCTGTTTTATTTTAAATCTTAAAACATTTTATAACTATTGCTATTTATTAAATAATAAAAAATATTTTCTTTACAATACTATTTTATTAAACACGTTGGTATAAATTTATTTATAATTTATACCAACGTGTTTCGAAACCAATGGTTCCCTCATCAGGGTACAAAGTACACTGACAAATAATGACATAAGCATTGACAAATTATACAGATATACAAAAAATACGATCTTTTGATGAGAAAATGTAAATAATTCAGTATTTCAAAAATAATTATATGAAATAAACAAAATTATAAAATACTAATTATTACATTTATATGTGAAACAACAAATTTTAATAAAATCAAGGAAAAACTAAGGCATTAAAAAAGTCCAAATATAAGCATTAATCTGAAAATAAATTATTTGATTACTGAAGTGACTATTAACCCCTTTCCTAATTTCTGAAATTTCAAATTTAACAAATTGAAAACCAGTTGTATTTACATAATATTTTTAGATTTATATTTATTTCAAAATTACGATTTGTCCCCAAAATGTGGTTGCCAAATTCAGAATAATTATTATTCTTAGGTGCTTCTTAGCTTTAGTATGAAAATTTATATTTGCCATATAAAAAAAATTAGAATATTATTTAATATAAAATGATGCCATAAAGTGAATTTACATTTAGTGAAGAAGTTATTAATATATATATATATATATTTTTTTTTTTTTTATAAACAATAATTATTAATCTAAAACACTCATCCAAATTGAAAAAACCTTCCGAGCAAAGATAAATGTCGCCGGCAGGACTCGAACCCGCACTCTTCTAATGTCCGGTCAGATGCTCTACCGTTGAGCTACGTCGGCTTATCGCAAACCCGCCAAGTTAATCAATATATACTAGTGTTCCATTCAATAATTACTGTTTTTATTTTTACTAATAAAGTTGGTTGTTTACAGGTGAAAATATAATAGTTCGAGTCCTGCTGGCGACATTTATCTTTGCTCGGAAGGTTTTTTCAATTTGGATGAGTGTTTTAGATTAATAATTATTGTTTATAAAAATAATAATTGTTACCCTTTGCGCTATACACAAAAATCTTGTCTTAAGTTTTTAAGAACTTTAGTTTATCAATTAATATTAATATTTTGTTTAAAAAT